>VKOC01002652.1:0-63581 GCA_009364415.1 Spea multiplicata | reverse complement strand
AAAGTGACGCAGACTTCTCTTCTTTCGTTTCAGACCCCAGAAGACATGGGAGATGATGCGTTAGAAGGTACGGGTCCTCATGAGTCTTCTAATGGTTGGAGAGTTGGGCCAACTTGATGACCAAGTCTATTAGGCAGTTGATTATGGGAGCCAGCAGTTGGGTCTCGGTCGAGTTGGCCCTTGAGTTGGAAAACCTTGTTGAGTTTGGCAGAATTCTGGGTGAGCCGCCTCAGTGTTGCGTTGAAGCCCCTTTTCAACTCGACCACCAGCTCGACCTTCGTGGTTGGACTGCTAGGCTGGGACGGCGGTCCAGGACCAAGGCGGACCAATGAAAATATCCGTTTGTATCCACAGATCCCCTCTCCATGCTGGATGTGAACGAAGCCAACCAACAGTTTATGGAACAGAGCGAAGAATTCTACGAGGCCCTCATGGACTGTCACTGGCAGCCGCTGGACACGGTCACGTCCAAGATCCCAACTGAATAACATGGCGCCGTGGGGTCTCCGGTAATAGGAGGGGCACTTTACGTTTCTCTAACACCCCCCCCTGCACCTCCTCCAGCGGATAGTTTGTCCAACGTGTTCATAGAAGCTTGCACACACTCACATACACTCACTCACACTTACACACGCTTTTCCCCTGGATTCTATTGGATTAAACTGGAGAAAGGGAGAAACTGCCCCCCTTCCTACAAGTTAATGATGTAAACGCACCTTACTTCCTGTTTGTTATAATCCCGCTTTTACAGTTTGGTGGGATTTCTACACGCAACGCAAGCGACCCCCCCCTTACAACACAAATGCGAAGACAATAAATACAGCTTTAAGTAGCTTTTTTTTTTTTTTTTTCGAATTTCCTTTTTCAGTCCTTTTTTCAACAAAGCAATAAAATGTATTTAAAATTAATGTGGATTTTGAAAACTTTAAAATGTGTTAAAATTGTGTTAGAAACGTAAAACGGCATTTTAATTAAAAAAAAAAGCAAATTGTCGTTTTGAAAAAAGAAAAAAAAAATGTTACATTGTAAAAATGTTTATCAAGGATTTGGATGAATAAAATGTTATTGATGCAGTTTCTGAAACTCATTTCCTGCTGTTTCTATACACATTATTGGGGCTTTTAGGGCTGTAGAACCCTGTGAGGGGGAGTGGAGGAGGAAAGAGGGGCATTGGTGGAGGAAAGGAGGAATATGGGGAGAGGGAAAGGGGCATTGGTGGAGGAATATGGAGGGGAAAAGTAGAATATAGGGAGGAAAGAGGGCCGTTGGTAGAGGAAAGGAGTAATATTGGGAGAAAAGAGGGGCATCCGGAGAGGAAAGGGGGTCACTAGGATGATTTCTGTCCCACAAACATCCGCCATGATGTTAATCTGCATGCTGGAGGTCAAGATATAGAAACAAGTAGGGTCGGACCCCTTAGCCGTACACCGAGCTGTCGCATACACGTATGTTGAATGTATGTTCACGTGTTTGGAAAGGATTCTGTTTCACGCACGGCTTGGTACAGATGGCGGATAAACTTTCCCAACCAAGCGTTTATCTTTAATAACAGACATTTTAGCGCATTGACAAACTGTCACAACAACAAACAAGTAGCGCTGCGGCTCCTCGCCCACCGCATCCATTTTTATACAAGACTATTAACCCGTTCACTGCCAAGGCAATGTATACACCGGTTCAATACATGGCTCTGAATACAATTTACCGTTTGGGGCAATAGTCCCTACTTTTTTCGGTCTATTTACAGCAAACAGAGCTAAGTGTTCTGATTTCTCACGTCTCGGGTTCATGCTGCGGATTTAAATGGACGGTTAGCTGTCTCTGACGGTCTCACCGAATAAGAATGTATATTAGGTTAACGTGCATTCTTTAAACAGTATATAGAATATAATAGTATTAAGGAGAAGCTGCAGATCCCGGTCTTCTCGGTGATCTGACGATCCTGGCTGCTGATTGGCAGCTTATATATAGAGAGAGATCTATCTATATATCCATGTATCTATATATCTATCAATCTATATATCTATCTATCAGTACAGTTATTTAAACACAGATTCTTCAGCAATGATTGACAGCTCGTTCGGGCATGCGCGTTGGGTCTCGCTCAGCTTCCCTCTAGCAAAGCCTCATACCAGGACTACAGCTCCCGGCGTGCCCCAGTGCGTGGCGTCACGTGAGCGCGCCGGGCCGGAAGTGAAGCAAAGTCTGTGTGGACGACGGTGACACAGGGAAACTGGGCATAATGGAAGAGCTGGGGATTATCATAGAGAAGGGCACCGGACAGGTACCGCGGGCAACAAAGGGTGTAGGCTGGCAGCGGCTAATGGATAAATGACCCCAGCCGGGTGTCGGGGGGCATCTAGTGCTTCGTGCGATCCGTCAGCCTGAATGGCCTATTGTAATCTCCTAAAAGCCTCCATGTTTATATCAGAGGGGCTGAAGCCTTATAACTGTGTCAGTGATTCGTTTAAAAAAGAAATTCTACGTTTTTAGAAATTACATTTTATATAATATATACTAATTATATACCAACTATATTAAAATATATACTAATTACACTAAAAATACTCATTTGTAACTAGTTATACATAGGATATTAAGGCTGAATAATCAATTGCTGCAAGTGCTGCCCACACATATATATATATATATAAAATAATATCATATTTTTTTTTTAATGGGATTATTCAGTATTTTAGCCAAAAGAGAAGCACGAATATCAGGAACCCAGCCCCTTTATCCCATAGAGATCTCGTTCTAATAGGGCGGCAGAAATCTGCATATTTTTATATGTTTATATTTATAAATGGCTGTTTATGGGAGTTTATATATATATTTATATATATTTATATTTAGTGAAATTCTGATATGATTACTTAATTTATGTAACCGTGATCTTAGCGTGACGAGCTACACAAAGACGCGTCCTAAGTCTCACTCATGGAGTTGCCTCACTGAATTTGGTTCTTGTTTCTTTCAAAGGACGACGCTCCATCCCTTGTCCCTTCCCGGCCCCTGACTGGGCTTTCGTTTCTGGGACCGGAACCGGAGGATCTGGAAGATTTATATAGCCGCTATAAGGTACGGAGACGAATCGATGCAAAATGCGTGTGGGGAAGAGTAAAAAGAGAGCGCCTGGCCGAAGGACGCCGGTGTTCATAGTAATGGCGTCTTGGGAGGCTGTTATTTATCCCTTTCTGATGGTTTGGTTTTCCTTTCTGTGCCGCAGAAGCTGCAGCAGGAACTGGAGTTTCTGGAGGTTCAGGAAGAATATATAAAGGACGAGCAGAAGAACCTCAAGAAGGAATTCCTCCATGCGCAGGAGGAGGTGAAACGCATTCAGAGCATCCCGCTGGTCATCGGGCAGTTCCTGGAGGCCGTGGATCAGAACACGGCTATCGTGGGCTCCACTACCGGTACTGCGTGTTACTACGCTGGGGGGGGGTCTCTATATGCCTGCCGCACCTAGGAAGTTCTTGCCCTTTAATAATAGTCTTCAGAGATAGACTGGATCCTCTTAAAGGCGACAAACCTGTTTTCATACTTTGACCCTACAGTATAACTCGGTGGTTAAGTCTATCCTGCCTGATTCTTCTCCCTTTTTAGGATCGAATTACTACGTCCGGATATTGAGCACCATCGATCGCGAGCTTCTGAAGCCCAACGCCTCGGTCGCTCTTCACAAGCACAGCAATGCTTTGGTCGACGTTCTTCCACCCGAGGCTGACAGCAGCATCATGATGCTGACATCAGGTAACTGCCCCGTATATCTGACACCGTCTCTAAATCGTTCCTAAAGTGTTTCCCAATCAAGTCATGCTCTCCTTGTGACAAATCATTTTAGTTTTTCTTATGATGGCGCAGAACACGCAAGCACCAGGAGAGGCTACTTTTTGTTCAGTTTGGAAGAAAATGGCAATGCCCCAGTAGTAACGTTGTATTTCTTCCTTTATTACTTAGATCAGAAGCCGGACGTGCTCTATTCCGATATCGGAGGAATGGACATTCAGAAGCAAGAAGTGAGGGAGGCTGTTGAGCTCCCGCTCACGCATTTTGAGCTCTATAAACAGGTGTGTGATTTAGGAATGACCATTCAACACTTTTTGTTGCTCATATCTCACCCCTAGTGTGAATATCTAGTTACCTTGGCTGGCACATATGGAACAGAGCATAGGTTTGTGGAAATCTATCAGTAAGATGACCTCTTGCTCTCTTTGCAGATTGGTATTGACCCTCCCCGAGGGGTACTGATGTATGGACCCCCAGGATGTGGCAAAACTATGTTGGCCAAAGCCGTGGCTCATCATACCACAGGTGAGCGAGGATGTGTGAATAAAGCGATTGGTCATTCAACGTTCTGTAAATCACGGGAAAATGGCCAACTTTAGTTACGTAGAATGGGAGTCAGCGCCTTCATCTCCCCATTTGCCTTACAGCTGCGTTTATCCGCGTGGTGGGGTCCGAGTTTGTCCAGAAGTACCTCGGCGAGGGACCACGTATGGTCAGAGATGTTTTCCGGCTTGCCAAAGAGAACGCTCCCGCTATCATTTTTATTGATGAAATAGATGCTATCGCCACAAAGAGGTTTGACGCACAAACCGGAGGTGAGTAGCCACGAACGCGTCACGATAGTATCCTCCCTTTAGATGAAGAATTATCTATGCGTTGGGAAGATAACGACCCCTCATGTTTCTACGTTAATTATAGACACAGACAAAGCCCTTTAATGAAATCTTTAATGATTTGTCCGTCTGTGCAGCTGACCGTGAGGTGCAGAGAATTCTGCTGGAGCTTCTCAACCAGATGGACGGCTTTGATCAGAACGTGAATGTAAAGGTGAGTTTCCCTTTGAGGTTCACGTCTGCCACTCAGTAGCCATGCAAGTCGTTTCTGTAGAGTGCCAAAGAGCCAACCGCACGCTTTAATGTCCAGAAGCTAAGGTCTCTCCTGCTCTGGCAAGAGCCTGTATAGATTAATAATAATAATAATATTATCATCACTCCTGACCAGGTGATCATGGCAACCAACAGAGCAGACACTTTGGATCCAGCTCTTCTACGTCCTGGGCGTCTAGACCGTAAAATAGAGTTCCCTCTGCCTGATCGCAGACAGAAACGCCTAATCTTTTCCACCATTACGAGCAAGATGAACTTGTCTGAAGAAGTTGACCTGGAAGATTGTATCCTTTGGTTGTTTCTTCTGCCGGACGCTTGAGTTTTAGTACGGTAGTTTGCAGATGAAGTAGGCGACTCTTTTAGAATAGCTTGCTTTAGTAATCATGTTAGAAGGCTTGGAAGTGATACCGCCTTTCTGCCAGGATGGCCATTAGGTGGCTTTCGATGGGCCTGAAGACTTCTCTGGGATCCTTGTGTGGTAGCAAATCAGTACGTGTCGGAGTGGCATCATCATGCACACATGTGGCATGTCCAAAAGCTGTCATGGGTGATACCAACGTGTGTACGCAGCTGGTATGGCATGTTAGCTACAGATGCTAAGAAAGCGATGGTAGTCAGGTCCTGATGGGCCGGGCTTTAAGCTAGGAAAGGATCGATCTCTGGAAACCCTTCGTTTGTTGAACGCCTTGACTCCCTTTTCAGTTGTTGCCCGTCCTGATAAGATATCTGGAGCAGACATTAACTCCATCTGTCAAGAGGTTGGTACTGTTTATTGCCTTCTGTAAAGTGAAGCTTCTTTGGAAGCCAACATTAGCTTACACAAGATATCAGATGACCTGATGGGAAGTAAACACCTGAAAAAGTACCTTTGTTAATACAGAAAGCTGCTCTTTTTCACCCTGGTAACCAGTGGAGCGTTTCCAGGTTGGACCATTCCATTGGTGGCACTGCTTTCAAACTAGAACCACCTTTTATATGCAGTTGCCTTATTAATGGTGTTTCTTATCAAAAGCTTTATTTTCTTAAAACCTGAACTAATTCCGTGCGCATCTGTAAACCTCCCCGTGTTTAAGCTTCGACTCCTGCTTTTCTTCCCGTAGGGTGGAATGCTGGCTGTCAGGGAGAACCGATATATCGTTCTGGCCAAGGACTTTGAAAAAGCCTATAAAACGGTCATCAAGAAAGACGAACAGGAGCACGAGTTCTACAAGTAATCGCTGGATGGTCGTCAACGCAATGTGTTGTCCTTTTGACTGGGCGTCCCATCCCCCGCTTGTGACTGCCGCAGCGCGTGTTATCTCACCTTGTTATAGTTTTGATGGAACGTTCAATAAAAGTTTTCTCATCGACTTCTGTGTTTTCTTGTAATTCTTGTTCCAATAGAAGCAATTCTTTAGCTTCCCTCTTTCTTTCATGGGATAGTCCAGTTTCTTCCCATGAAGTGGATGTAGGAAAGGAAAGAATAAGCTAATAGGATTCTAAGGGACCTCCGACGTTTGTGATTTCCGTATGAAAATATTCAGTACCCCCCCGAGGCTCTTGATAAAAGCAGTTGACAGTTTAAAACTCGGCGAAGTTCGTTAGGGACGTTATTATTAAGCGGCGGATCTGCCCACACAGCTCTTCAAACCGGGTACATCTGTTCTGTTTGTGATTGGAACACTGGAACAAAGAAGAAATACTGTGCAGTCGCAACAAATAACGCTGAATCGGCTGTCAAGATACAAAAAAAAAATCTGTTCTTTCCTGAAAGAAGAAAAACTACTTGTGTCAGTTCTATTGTCAACTCGGTAAAAGCGGCGGTTCAGTCCCGGGGATCTGAATTACGAACGTATCCGCTTTTATGTGGAGTTCCAGCCTACGCACCGTGTAATGGGGAGAAGGAACATCCTGCCTCTGCTCTGAGTTCATCGGCTTGTTCCTTGTATCTCCCGTGAATCGGCCGTTCTCAAAGAATTGCGTTAGGATTTGTGAAGAACGGGCGACCAAATTAAGCCTCAAGGCGTCTAATTCTAATTATAAGGACGAGTTAATCAAACAGTGGTGTTCCTCTTGGAAGTTCATCTCTTCCGTGACTTTGGTGCAAGACCTTGGGACTGTTTTGGTGTGAAATCATGCTTTATTTGATATAAATATCCTACGGATGCCTAGTCACTGCCTAGATCACACTCTTATGCCAAGCTGAACTCATGAGTGGAGTCAAAGTAGAAGTCGACAAGGTCTCCGTTTACCATAGACGTGTTCTTAGGTGAAGAGTGACCACAGAGACGTTTAAACCGATGTCTGCATCAACTGAGATCCTAATACGAGATGTAAACCTAGAGCCGGTTCCCCTTG
The DNA here is from genome assembly GCA_009364415.1 of Spea multiplicata. Classification (NCBI taxonomy): domain Eukaryota; kingdom Metazoa; phylum Chordata; class Amphibia; order Anura; family Pelobatidae; genus Spea; species Spea multiplicata. The sequence continues at coordinate 56,349 of VKOC01002652.1, read as the reverse complement.
TTTGCTACTAATACCAGAAAGGAGGGTTTATACGGTGTGGGATTCGGTGCCGGGGGACTTGTATCCCAACGCCAGGAGCCATAGCATCAAAAAAAGGCGAGTAATGGACATCCGTAACAGAAGGATAATCTTAATGGATTTCGTCTAAAAGCCATGTGTCCAACAGACCAGATTAGATTAAGTTACAAAAAAAAACCCCACGCACCGTGAAAAGCCGTAGGCAGCCTTCTGCTGCTTGTCTGAAAAAAAACGTTACTTTTCAACAAAGATTGACCTAAAACCCGTAGAACCCAACAAATCCACGCATGGAATGAGATTTAACAGTCTAGCCTACACCGTTAGATATCTTCGAACCAATTTCAAGAATTTTAGTGACAATTTAAGGTTCTAGTCTTGTTTTATTTAGCTTTTTCAAGCTATGGTCAGCCCCCCCCCCATTAAACATGGCCGACTACCTAATTTTTAACCGAATCCAAAACTTAGAGCGTACAAAATTCATTAGAAAAAGGGCCGCAGCCTTTCAAGGAATCTTCGTTTTTTTCCCCGCTGGTCTAATACAAAAAGTCTACGGACACAAAATACATTTTCTCAAAAACCTTTAAAAATGTAATTATTCCCAGTGAATTAACTAAGCACGATCTAATTTAAAGGAAATCGATGTTACTTGCCGTATCGGAGCCCTAGAGAGCTGAGCAGTCCACAGGCGGCAGATCACGGAAGAAACATCTGTTCAAGGACATCGTTTAGAGCCACAGGGGCATAAGAGATATGGCGCCACCTTGGTGGCCCTACCAGTCCCTTGGCTCTGCCTTTGCATCTCAAAACACTTGTATTGTTTGGCTGGAATGATTCCTGGTTTTTGAGCCAAGTAGAATCTCCAGTAGAAGATTCTGAATGCACCATAGAACGTTCGGACTTCTGTTGAAGCGGAAAGCCGTGGAGTCGATGGCCTGGTTTCGGTGGCCATTTCTACGAGGGATAGAAGAATTCGAGAACCAACCTTAGAACTCTTAAGTATCTCAATCCCATAAACCATTGTTTAAAGCGTTAGACCAAAGCCAGATTTTTAGGGTTCAGGGTAAAGAAGGGTCTTAAAATTCTTAAAATGTTACCATTCAGCAAAGGTCGGTGGTGGGCTTCCATCCCCACCTTATGGATACATATGATAGAAAATCCTACCCTACCCCATAGATAAAACCCTCGCACTTCCGCCTTGACCTGCTGGAGATCTCCTTTAAGTTTTAATAATCGTCTCCACCAAGAAAAACCAGACAGCAGCACCCATTTTTGTTAACGTCGGGACGGCCAACCTTTGTGACATCCCAAGTCCTCCGTTGGCGCCTGTTTGTCAGATACTGTATCTTTTTTTATACGAGTTGTCCATTAAAGGTAGGTGTTTCCATTGTATGTCCAGCCCGGCAGCTGTGGCTCCGAATTCACAGCTAATTAAAACAGTCGGGAGATAAATGGCTAATCTCTCCCTCTAATCAGATGGTTAATGGAAACTCAACACCGCTCCTATTGTGTACGTCCGAATTCAATTAATTCATTTTTCTTCAGGAACACGATCCTTGTATGTGTAATAAAAAGCACATTGTTTGCTTGGTAAACTAAGCAGGTACCGATCGCTTGGATACATGGGCTGCCAGGAATGGGTGTACCCCCGCCAGCCTGGCGCTTTGTTAACTATATAGGGCAGGTGCCAACTATATACCTTTTATGCATGTCTGTTTGAAACATGTATGGATCAAAAGTGTTGCACATAGTAAAACAACCCTATCTTAATCAGTGATACTTATACTGTGTTACCATTTATTATCAGTTTTGGCATTGTGAGCACACATGATAATTAACCCCCTCTAAAGACTTCTTCTTTACGGTATCTTTTGAAAGTTTGATGACCAGTTTCAAAGTTTGCTAAATATAGAAAGCTCACATTTCGTTTGCGAATGGCATATGTTTTATCAGGTAGCATTACAAATTATTATTTCTTAAAAATATATATACATAAAAAGCAATTGTTATTTAGAAATCACAGAGAAAAAGCTAAAATGAGCAGGATATGGGTGCTAGTGGGCAGGGCTAGGATCAGGTACCACCCACGCGGTTCTCAGCAAGTGCCTTGGCTGACTAATAAGGACTCCTAGCTTGCCCCATGCTATTGGCAATCATGCTGTACCCACGCGTTGAGCGATATCCTATCTGAGGACAAACTTCAGCACCCTGGGGAGAAAAGACTTCTAAAACAAATCCAGATGAGAAGCTTTATGTGACGGCTGTGACATTTATCTGCGATGATAAGGAAGAGGATGTTACTCTGCACAGCCTGGGGCAGAAATAAAGGTAATAGAATCATAAATGATTGTTTTGATTTTCGTTGATCGCTTCCCATTTATTCTAGCCCCTAGGGCTGCGGCAAGACATGGATTATGGGAAAAAAAACACATTTTTATGAAATTAAAGAATCATAAATGAATTATATATTTTAATACATTTTTTGAAACTATAAAAACTATAAGAGAATCCATTAAAAGCTAGAAAACTGTAGTAATGCATACTATGAAAATTATAGTGTTTCCCTGTTTAACCCTTCATTTGTTTTATGTAATGTGTTGATTTATAACTTATGTTACGTTACTGTGAATTAATACATAAATTACCTTTAATAGGTTTGGTGCGTAGGATACCCTACTCTTACTTTACAGATGTGTTTTCTACAGATACGTTTGTCGGGCTTTCCTGATCTTTTAAATGCAGAGAATGTTAATAGTTTAATTATACGATAATAAAAGACATTTTCGTTCAGACAGCCTGTGTTTTTAGAGGGGATGGCAAACTATAATACCCACATGGGGATTGTGAGATTTGTAGTTCTTCCACATGATATAATTATAGGAGGGTAAGGGAGTTAAGAAGTGAGTCTGCATGTATGTATGTCTAGAAGAGTGAATGTGTATATTTAAGTGTGTATGTGCTTGTTAGAGGGTGTGTGTGTGAGCATGAGTGTGTATACATAAGTGTGTGTAAGCATGAGTGTGTATGTGTGTGTGTTAGCATGAGTGTGTATGTGTGGGTTAAAGGGGGTGAGTTAGTGTGTATGTGTAAGTGTGTGTTAGAGGCTGTGTGTAAGTGTGTATGTGTAAGTGTGGGTCAAAGGGGGTGAGTTAGTGTGTAAGTGTGTGTTAGCATGAGTGTGCATGTGTAAGTGTGTATGTATCTATCAATATTAATCATAAAAAATTGTAGTGATGGACCCCCAAATGAGCCCTATTTTTAAAGTTAGAACCCTCAAGTTGTAAGTAATTGTAACAACGTAACATCTTAGATATTCCGCTCTAATAAAATCAGATTATGGGGATTTCTAGGTAAATCGTTTTAGAGGCAAATGTAATATAATACTTAGAACGTCCAAGTTTATTTAATTCCATCATTTCACATTACTTTGCAGGGCTCATTAAATTCAGGAGCCGTATGTCGATCCCATGCATGATTAATCCCCTCACTGTATTGGCCTCTACCACCTCTGCTGGGAGGCTGTTCCACTTATCTACTACCCTCTCAGTAAAGTAAAACATTCTTCCGTTACATCTAATTAAAACATGGCCCGTTATTGTCACTAGATTACATTGTGACAAACACAAGGGTCTCCATCAACCCGATACTCAGAGACGCGGGAAGCATGTTCTGGTACACTGACTGCATCTCTTGACCGGTCACCTTGGCGATGGAACGCAGGAACCCGATTGGATAAAAATTACAAAAGATAGATGGTGCAGGTGATTTTATAATGGGGCTGGGAGGTCGGAAGGAGGGATAATGAAAATAGGGACAAAAAAAGAGAGAGAAAAGCAACCCCATTAACCCTATTAACCCCATGCATGGGGCGGTTGTTGCTGTCGCTCGAAATAAAACCTACTAGGGAGAGGAGAGAAAATGAGAAAGAAAACATGCGCAATTACCCCGAGACGTAAAGAGAAAACTCTACAGGCTGGGAGGCAAATGGGAAGGGGGGGGGAGAGCTGTCAGGAGAAGTGATAAAAGGAGGAGAGGCGGGGAGTGAGAAGGAAAAGTAGGATGAGAGGAGAGAGGAGGACGTAGTGTGTGAGAGCAACTGTGCCTAGTGCGTTGGGGTCCATGCTTTAAGGACACAAGTCCCAAGACGCGGGGACTCCTGGCCCCCGAGGGCCACCGAGGAGGCATTGTGATGATCTGGACATTTGGGAGAGGAGTTAATTACCCTACCGTTCTAAAGAAGGGGGCAAAAACACAGCAAGCGCCCCACATCCCAACCCTGTGACACAGAGCCAACGATCGCGAGCGCAGGTAAGAGCGCCAATGATTAACTCTTTAACTCCACGCTCAATGCATTCTCTCCAGTTCCTACAGTCACGCCTCTCCGGCACCAGCTGGGTTAAAACTTTCTTTAGTTCTTTTATTTGCCAAGGCCAGGGGCAAAAATGATGCTGCAGCACACAACGGTGCCGAGTATGTGCCAGTAGAACGGGTTTTCTGCGCTGGTTGGGACTGGGGTAGCCTAAAACTAACCTGATTGAAACTGTTATTAAGAAAAAACTAACTAAAATAGTCGCCATTTGGCTAATTTGTTGAGGTGGGGGGTTTTAGGGGCAGATTCTGTCCTATGTACTTTGAGCAGGTCACTCGAAGCTCCTTTTTCCCTGTGGCTAATGAGATCTCCTTGTAGACTGTAAGCTCTTGCACCCAGTGAACTATATCCCTCCAGGTGTAATTTGCATCGTTACAGTGTCTGCTTACTTGTGGATACAAAAGGGTTAACGGGCCATATCCTCCATCATAGCTTTACTGAATTATCTCTTTTGCGGCAGCAGAGGACGCCGTACGTCTGGGTTCTCTTAAAGGGACATTGACACATAAAGGCCTTTGAGAGGCGATGGCTACCTCCTTGGCACTTAAAGCGTTAATGCATGAGTATTCGATTACGACGACATACCGTATACAGTAATTGGGGATAAACTGGTTAGGGTTATCGGATTTACCCTTCCAAACAGGATATGTATTTTAAAAAATGGCAGAATATTCTGTTATTTTTTTTAAAAAAAATATGTATTATTTCATTGTTAACCCTTTATTAATAGAATTAGAGAATTCTCCAGATTCCGCATGTTGCGGAAAGGGGGTCTTTCCTTTTTTTTGTGGACCGTTAGCAGTGGATGCTGTCAGTGCCAGCAGCAAAAGCCCCATTTCTGCATTAAAAAAGGCCCTTGGTGGTCCTTGGACCTGGGGACCCCCCTTACACTACAAGTAGAGGAAAAAGGAAAGAGAGTGAGAAGCGAAAAGCAGAATGAGGAGAAGACAGGAAAATACAAGGGGAGAGAGAAAGACAGACAGGAAGCTGCTGGAAGGGGAGAGAAGGGCAGGCAGGAAGTTGCAAGGAGGGGAGTGAATGGCAAGAAGGAAGCCGCATACGGGAGGAAAAGGGCAAGAAGAAAATAAAAGAGAGGAGAAACAATGGAAAAGTGGAGAAAGAAAGACAATCATGAAGCTCTAAGAAAGAGGTCGAAGGACAGACAGGAAGTCACAGGGAAAAGAGAGAAAGGACAACAGGAAGTAACAGAAGGGAGGACAGAAAATGATAGACAGGAAGCTGTTAGATGAAAGTAGGATAAATCAGGCATTACATGGAGGAGTAGGACAGAAAAACAACAAAAATATAATGCAGGCAGTGAATACATGTAAATTATATCGTACAGACATTTAAATAATAATAAGCCGTCCTCAGATTTACGACAGGATTTTAACAACTCTAACCTTGATTACCCGTCTCTAGTGCTTAGAACATACTAGTTGCCAGCATGCACCTTGTTTCCAGCACTCACTTTCCCACTGAAGTGGAAAACTGGCTGGTGACATCCTTTGATGACATCAGAGACCCCTTTGCGTGTAACACCATGTTGCCAAAAAATGTCATCCTTTTTGACAAAATTCGGCCTCCGCACTTACACAATGATGTCGCGCGTAAGGCTACGTGTGATGTCATCGTTGTAATGTTCAGAGCACCGGGAGGACTCGAGGGAAGATGCTGAAGAGGGCCGGGGCCTCGTGATTAGGTGAGGGTTCGTGTTCAGGTAACTAAAATAAAAGATTTAAGAGGACCCAAAGCTTTAAACACATGACATAGCAGTGGTGTAGCCTCGATCCACCCGGGGAGGCGTTCTGCGTCTCGGAGGACAGACGCGTTTTACAAGCAACCTTGATTTTTTTTTTATGTTATCAACGTATCCTTGGAATGTCCAATGACTCTTACGTCGTTCCTATAAAGTAACGAAAACGCTCTCCTCCAGCCGGCCCTCCGACGTCATGGATAGAGAAGAGACCGGCGAAATAAGAGACGGGCAAGCGTCCTTCCGATACGCTTCTGGTATTCAAAAATAAGGATTTTTTTTAGATTAAAAGGGACAAAAAAGTAAAGCAGGGGTATATTTTCTTCTGCAGGACAATTAGTACTATGGAATTCGTAGAATATGCCGGTAGATCGGCCCCATTTGGCCCCTGTCTAGTCGCCCGTTTCTCCTGCTGCTGTAAAGACCCAAACCTTTATCAGTCGTTGGTCTCGTCTTAGATTCAGGAGCCGTATGTCTATCCCATGCATCCATCACTGTATTACCCTCTACCACCTCTGCTGGGAGGCTGTTCCACTTACCTACCCACCCACTTCATTGTGTAACATCTAAGTCTCTGAACCTCTAGTTTTAGATGATGTCTTTGAAAAGTCTTCTGTGTCGTAATGGAATGAGTCTGCCGCTGGACTTATTGCCCAACCGTAGACGCAAAGGGTAAAGCGTAGCGTCCCGAGGGTGAAACATCCGGACATGTGGGGACGTTTCGCTGACATTCCCGTTACAGGCAAAAGCGCATCGCGTTATAAACCCATAAATAGTAATCTGTTATTGCCAAGGTTAACCCGTACCGTGCCAAAGAGGGCTGAGCTAGACAATGCCCATCCCTCTGGCATTTACAATGGATCCATGTATACTGCAGGTCTTTCCTGCAGAGGGGGGAAAAAAAATTACTAATGGACCAATGATCCGACTCCCGAAACAGACGGGAGATTAATGAAAGAAACCTTAGCCTATGAACGTCTGGGGAAAAGCTGTAATGGTTAACCCCTTGGAGTCTGGCAGCGTGTTCCGCGATGAATGTTAAGGCTGTTATACGCCTGGGACTGACCATGGGAACGTTATGGTGTTTCGGGGTTTTATCAGCGACAAGGTCAGTGGGAAAACTTCCATGCGTCGGAGAGGCCGGGACCTCAGCGAAGGGTTAACGGGGAGGGTAGGTAGCGGGTGATACGGCATGGGGAGATATTGGCGTAACTGGAATTCATTTTCAGGGCAATGTCGTAGTGGAGAGTGCAGACCGCAGAGGGTGTGTGTGGAGAGGGTCCCCGGGGGGGGGCCATCGGGACCCCTATGTCTTCCAATGCCTCAGGGAGTCTAAGAAAAAAATATGTTTGCAGAGGGAGGGTAAGAAGTCACGAGGGTACAAACCAAACACAAGACACTTTCCATTCCGCCTTCCATTGTCTTCTTCACGCCACGCTCGGCGCTGATGGATTTTCGCACTGGGTCACTTTAACTGTTTGTCCAGTAACACTCAGCCTCTGCTTTAACCCCTGCCTCCCCGGAAAGAAGGGGATATTTTAGGGTCGACGGAGCGGTGCGTGAAGGGAGAGGTTAATTTGCTCAAAAAGAAATGCACGGGGAGTAGAGAAACAGATGGTGCATCAAATTCGGAAAACACTCTCGGCAGCTGTTGCAGGGGATACGGTGGCGTCGGCGGTGTCGTACCTGTTTCACGGGCTAATTGAGGTTAGGATTGAGTTACACTTACTGGACTGAGCTTCCTTTCAGGGGATCCTGAATGGGTACCTCCCGAGTGTCCCTGTTTAGTTTGGCCAGTCCCAATCCCTGATGCCTCTCTTTTCTAGAAGCTGACAATGTTTGTTGAGTATGAGGGTATCATGGGGTTCTTCAGCCCTAAAAGCCCCGATAGTATGTCCTTCTTCAGCTATTTGAAATGTCGGGCTATATATTACTATACATTAGCATTATGCACTAAAGGGTAACGCATCACGGCAGCATACATGCCACAAGCGGCCCCAGTTGAACAGGAAATCCTGTTGCTCTGTATTGGGGAACTTAATATTTTGGAGCTACTTGTGGACTGGAAACAATTTCTCAAATTTAACCCTTTGGTGCCGCTTGCTGCTGGCAAACTGAAAGATGCTAACCCGTATTCTAGTCTCCGCAGACCTCTCTGGACATAAAGATGCAAATATAAAAAGATACAATGTATGCGTTTAATTGTCTGTGTTTTTCTGTGCGTTTCTGTTTGATACATCGCTCTATTTGTTACGGCAAATCCTCGTTGCTAAATATAAAAGCCGGTAACTATATATATATTTTTTAGAAAGGTATTAGTCTTTCTGTGGCAGACGTGTCTGCTCTCACCATCCCATCTGGTGAGTCACAGGGGTTTCGTACAAAAAAAACGGTCATATTTGGCAGGTTTAGAAAGTCAAGTACAGGAGGCAGATAAGAAGTGGGGCCAATACGAGGAAAGACGGGAGTGAGAGCAGTTATTTGAGCCGACGCGCAGATTTCGGACGAGTATAAGGGAGATGAGAGGGTCCGATATGGGTGAAAAAAGGAGGCAGATGGGTGAATAAATGAAAAGGAGGTAAGAAGGGCATATATAGTAAAACTACGGAGGAAAAGTACATGGTACAGGGCTGCATATAAGGAAACTGGGGGGAAATACAGGGGTATTAGGGCAGGAAGGAGAACTATGAGAGGGGAGACACAACAGGAATAAGCAAAGTTGTAATTCACTTTTAAGTTTAATTTGGGTCAAAATAATAACCTCTGTCCGAGACCGTCCCTGCGTCTCAGGCACATGAGGAAAGTTGGCCCTTTTGTTACCAGGCAGACGACTTTTTCTTCCATTATCAAAGCGACCTGACAGTTTTATTTTACGACCCCCCCATCCCAGTTTTCCTGCCAGGTAACTGACAATTAAGCCTTTGCCCGTGAGACTTGCAAATTGCCAGCAATGACATGACTTCATTAACGGCTTTGTCAAAAGAAGACATAATAATTCAAGTGTTTTATGATTCACCGCTTATGATGTCATTCGCAGATAAAAGACGACGAGGGGGGACAACGCGACCGAGCAGAAACATGGCGTTGGTCTGTGGACAAAGAATCTGACCTGCAAGGCTGGCTTTCAGAAATTGTATCTAAAGAAAATTAGACAAAATTCTACATTTTCTTATTTCCAAGCATTCCTTAAAGACGCTTTATTGCTTTTGGAATGTAATGGAAATGCAGCATTTGGAACAAAAAGTCTTGTTCAGCATGGAGAATTTTCCATATGATTTTGACCAAAGATATTATTGGCACTCTTTCTATAATTAAGTTTTCTTCGGGAATAATTTTTCCTGTTTCCTGGGTTGGTCTTACGGGATCCGTAACCAACCAATGCTTATTATGAATGGATATTATCGGAATCATCTGTGCTCAGCGGCACTGCATAGCTTTTAAAATTTGGAGATCCTGCTGGAGTTAAAGGACATTGATGGCAGCTTCTGATACTGGATCTCCTGGAATCCAAAGGGACCACTCCAAAGATCTTCGGTGTTTTTGACCAAAATGGATATCTTTTAGTTTGTTGTGTTCTTGAAGACTTACAGGAGAAAATTGCTGTTTCTATAAAAGAACTAATACTCAGAAAAACAATTCTTGTAGGCTTAGTAACCATGGAAACTCTCAGGCAGCTACCATCTTTGAAGCCTCCAGAGTCTTGGTCACGCTCCTCTACCCCTAGCGCCAGGCGCCGGCGCTTCAAACTGAAGAAAGGTCAAAGGTCGCCAGCGTCCGGAGGAGGAAGTGAAGTTGAGAGTTCAGGGAGAACATTAAAGCCCCCGGCTATTGAGGTGACTCCATCCAGCGAAGATGAGGCTTGGTCAAACTGCTCGACTCCCAGCGCTTCACCAAAGAGACGTCGGGGGCTTCTTAGGAAATGGCTTAAGAGAAGAGACGGGAAAAGCAGGTGAGCGTCATATAATTAATTATAATGTCTTCATAACAAACCAAAGAAAAACCATTTGCATCGGTGATGCACAAATGTATGTCCTACCACAGACTTGTATCTCCCAGGCCTAGCTATAGTTATAGCGTCATTGTTGTCATCCATCACCAAGTTGGTCTGAATTCCCAGATATATAGAGATAATTACCCCCTTGGGTATTCACAGTTGGGAATTCTGGTGCAAGATTACTGGGGTGTTCATTCAAACCTAGCGTGACTCCCTGGCAATTGGAGCCAGGTGGAAGTTGATGGAAAGTCTAGGGAGTCGATGAGTTGAGATGGAAAAAAACCATCAGGTCAACTTGACTATTCAACCCTGGTGAGTTTCGAAATCCATATTTGGGTTTGTGAGATTAATTTAAAGTTTTACCGGTCTATGCATGAAGTAAGTCCTCATTGACTAGGGACCTTCAGAAGCTCTCAATGGCACTTCCATTCTATTCACAAGTCCAAGGTGCTAAGTGACCCCAATCGGTTTATCCCCTTATATAATTCGGTTTGGGCATGCAAGTAATAGAAAACCCAGATATGAGAGAGTTTGCCCTCACCTTGGGCCAACTCATTGACTACACAACCGAGTTTTGAACACTTTGTTTCCAGTGCCCGCATGTAAATGAAAGACTACAGAGTCGCAAAACTCTGCAGCTGCCCTTCATTGGCCGGAACCTTTGATATCTCCTTAAAATGTTGTGGGAAGCGACATTCCTAGCCTGTTTCACAGATGTTTGAACGCAGTAAATTAAGATATTAATTACCCTAAGACTATTTTGGCCACTTGGTGTCACTGCGTCCTACATGACCGTGAGCCGAGATGTCGATCCGACGTCTTTATGATTTGTTTCCTAATCAAATAACTTCTTATCGTCTCTTTATTATCTGTTATCTGACAATGTAAATCCAGATACCCGATTAACCAAAGCTTTTAGGGAATCTAGTCTTAAAATTCGATTACAGCTATGGCATGAAACAGGTTTCTCCTGGGAAAGTCGTATCTTTTACGATGTTTTTGCTCTTTTTTTGTGTTGTGCTTTGTGCCCGTACCTCCCTGGCTTGTGAATTCAACATGCCTTTGTCTAACCCTCCGTTTCCCAGGCTCCGAAAGATCAATGGAAGGTCAGTTTATTACCCTTCTTTATACTTATCTCATACCTCCCAAAAGCCAAGGAGGCTAACGTGAGAGTGATGTGGACCGTGGGGTATTCCTTCTACCATTATGTATTTTCTTGTGTTTTTAAACTTTTTTTTTTAAATATTAAATACAAGACAAGCCCAAAATTACATTGGGCCAATAAACCCCCCCCAAAACATATGGTTTAATTAAAAGTGCAGCCATTAGAAGTCATCTTCTCCGGTGTATCTGCTTCTTCGATCCCCTACGATCCGTGGGGTCTCGTTTGGTGACCACATGCGTCGGACAGGACTGTAATAATCGGCCCTCCTGGGATGGGTTAGCTCCAGTTGGACGAGGGTAATATGAAAGCTAAATACGGAGATTACCAACAATACTTTCATCAGATGTGTCGCTACCTAAAAATATCTGCTTTCTCGGCCATCATTTTATGATGTTCCAAAGAGAGCTTCCTGAGTTAAGAACCCTTTGAAGAAATGAAGCAGGAAGCGATGACCCCAATGGATAAATATTTTTCTTTGTTTCCTGGAAAAATGAAAGGAACATTATGGCTCGGAATTAAGCGACAATGTATAATTCTCAACTCTCCCAACTGGAGCAACAACCCTAAGTGCCCTGTACTGGTCCTCTCAAGTGGTTCCCAGTTGGTTTATGGCCACTACGATAAGTGAAGGGGTTCGGTAGATTTAGTATGGAGATTTGGGCCATTTAAGGCTTTCCAACCTTGGTGAATCTCCCGGTCTGCCCGTCTTCCCCAAGGTTAAGGGAGGGAGGTATCTTTCCACTATGGGACCCATCTGCCCTGAACCCCAACTAGGCCATAACATGCACAACGATCCCAATTGTAACCCATACCGAGAAAGAGAAACTTTTAAATCCCCCCCCGATTAACATATAAAAAGAACATTTTATTACAGAAAAATCTTGAGTTTCCTGTTTAAATAATCACGTTCATGGACTGCAGGCACTCTCACTGTCGAGCTTTGTCCCTTTTATGTCCTCGTTTCTCCTGTGTCAGCTCAGACTGGAAATAAGTTGTTTATCCACATACTGGCTGCTTGCCCACCGCTCCTGGAATCTGCCTGCGGTGGCAGTCCTAGCCCGAGTCCCCTTCTCCTACCCTTTAGTAAATTCCTACCTTGAATTATAGACACGGAGGGACCTGCCGAGGCTCCGTCTGCTCGTACAGGCCGAAAATTAAAATCGATGAGGAAATTCTATTATCGGTAATTTTTCGGCTGTATCCTGCCTTATTGTGCTATTTGCACCCATTATGAGCCAAACCCTCAGTTTATATATAAATATTATAATTAAACACAACCCCAGTCACTGAAAACAATGTGTAAATAACCTTTTTACTCCACAAACCTGTTATTGTTACACACTTTACCCCTCTACGTGCGAATTCAAGGCTGGAGGGCTCCGGGTGAAAATAAATTCAGAAATGTCACGTTTTGATGATTAGCATGAAAAATATGACTGTAGAATTTCAAAGGAATGTATACATCAAAGAACATTTCTGAGCCGTCTCCGTTAAGGACATCACCACAGCGACATCATATGCAAAACAACTATTATAAAAAATAATTTGCATTTGGGTGATGTCATAAACAATACACAGAACTAAGAAAGTAAGGTTGTGGGTGACAATCACATATTTTAATCTATTTTAAATTGTTGGGAACATATCTACCTTAAGACAAATATGATTATTGTTCAAATAATTACGTTTGAGGTTCTAGATGATTCTGTATAGATCATGCAGGTTAACCATCCTATCTACCAAAATGGGGCATGACGTTCGGTCTTATGGAGGATGACGTCAAAGAACGTAGTTTTGCGCCTCTGAAAGTCAGGTTGCCGCGTTGTGACTTTCTTACCAAAACCTGAGTTGAGTTGGTAATTGAGTTAAAAACCATCTCCAACTCGACAGAACCAACTCGTCTCCACAAGAGGCACCTTGACTTGGAACTAATTAACCTCCATTAAGCTAACGGTCTAGATCGTCGACTCAACTGACAGACCAGACCATTGACTTGACTGACAAACGTTCTTACAAACTCAACCCCCTTCTTCCATGTTCGACTCGACTGAGAGACTTGATGGCCAGCTTGGCAGTTGTCAAGTTCATCTCGACAGTAACAGGACTGCAATGGAGATGAACGCAACCTCAATTGAAGTGAAACACCTGGATATTGGAATCCAGTTCAACAACAGTTGGCCGCTCGACAGCGACACCCTTTTTTATGTTATAAATCTCTGGGGTTCTGTAGTACCTTTTATGTATCGAGTGCACGCCCCCCCTCCCCCCCAAAAAAATGATCTACTTGGAAACTTTCAAGATGGCCCTAAATTTTAGGTTCATGGACCAATAGCTCTATTTCTCCTTTTTATCCCAATTTAGAAACACTTGATGACGAATTGTCAAGTCATGGTTCCCACGAGGGCCAGACCCGAATTAGAACTTTATCTCCTTTTGTACGATGGAAAGTCACAAGTTTAATTCACATTTAAGAAGATCGAATTTCATTGTATTTACTTCCTTAATACTAATTTGGATTCATGACCACATGCGTTAAATAAGAACAGACATTCCCACCACCACCTCTCGAAGAATGATGTAATCCTGATACGGAAGTGAAGACTGATTCTTCAACTCAACTTTAGAGAAGGGTTTCATCTGGTCTGAATGTTTCTTTTGCCCATCGTTACTCTTTTCTTGGATCCGGTCACGCAAGAATAGAGCCATACGTTGTAAGGAAAAGATGAACTGACCTTCAGAAGTCCCAGCGGGTGACTTGGGACGGGTTATAGGCCACGTTCCTCCTGCCTTTGTGTCACGGCTGCCCTTCCGTAACTCAAAGGATTGAGAGAGGGCAGATTGTGTTACAGTTAGATCCTCCTTATGAAACCTTGCCTAACTAGTGACTAAGAGATAACGTACATGTGTTAAGTGATAAGTGACCACAATCTCAAAGTTTCAGTTCTCCGGCTTCTCAGGTTTCTTTATTTATATATATTTTTTTTATTTTGTGCATGTTTTTGTTGTTGTTGTTGTATTTCTATTTTTATCTCCTTCTTAAATGTACTTTTTTTAAGTAACATTTTTTGTCCTTAGTGAGTAACAAGTGGAGGAACATTTCAGATTGCGACGTTCTTTTATAGAATGTATAATATTCAGAGCTCGCTTTACTACGCTTTGATAAATCGGAGAAGAAACATCTTGCTCCTCTACAAATTCTAATTTTCAGACTGAGAAACTGATGAAGAGGTTCCTTATGACAACATCCGGGCATTGAACTGAGACCTATATGTTACTGATTACTAGAAGAAGACCTTCTAAACCACAGAGAGCTCTAAAGCGACTGGTTCGGTATATGTGAGAGCCCATCAGAGTTTACAGTAGAAACTTTATCTCTGACGGTCTGACCATGTGTCTCTGTCCCTGTCCTTAGATAAACTTTATTATTAATTCATCGAGATCATTTTCTCTACGGCCAGGGTAGACCTTCCACCATTTTTTCAATAATCAAAGACACTAACTATTATGTTTTGGGAATTAAGTATTTTGTCTCTACAACCAGACTTGGACCGACCACCTGGCCACTGGCCGACAGTGCCATACGCTCACCCGACCTACCGCTCCATCGGCTGATTGGTTACTGTGGTGTGCGACCACCATCATCAGGTGGTTGCTGGCCTTTGTGCCAGGGCCACCTCGTCATCGCCAGTCCGGCCCTGTCTACAACACATAGACGTTTTGGATGTGGTTGGCATTATGGTCACGGGCACCTTGGCGGGTTTTTCTTTCCAGGTTTTGGGCATAAAAAGACCAGAACAGGGGTCGGTGAATCCAAATTGATCTCAATCAGCTTGGGCCGACCCAGGCCTTTGCCCCACATTGTTTGCCCCACGTTGCCTTGTTCTAACTCTT
The DNA here is from genome assembly GCA_009364415.1 of Spea multiplicata. Lineage (NCBI taxonomy): Eukaryota > Metazoa > Chordata > Amphibia > Anura > Pelobatidae > Spea > Spea multiplicata. Next base: position 41,159 of record VKOC01002652.1, on the reverse strand, counting down.
CTTAGTCGTCCATGAGTTTTATCTCGTTGTTCTGAAGGAATCCAGGGATCTTCGCGTCGCTTGACTGCGGAGAACAGGCGCTCAGAGCAAAAGCAACAGGTCGTTAGAGGGATCTGGCACGTTCACAAGGGGAATGAAGCAATCTGCTTAGGGCAGCCCGCGGGGTATCTGCGGAAAGTATTTGCCTCCATATACGGCAGCGAGCGTCTCTCTGCCATGCTGGGTTCTGATACCGGTCGGGGTCTTTCAGGTCAGAACGCGGATTGTACGGCTGCGACGAGATCCTTCTTCTACTTCTTAAGCCTCCGGGATCCGTTTATACAGAACGTAGGAGCCGAGCTGAACGCTTTAGGAGCCGAGAAGGGATTCATTCATTCGTTTAAGACGGCAAAGCTAGGCCTCGGTATTAAAATGTTGGGAGCCACAACAATCCTCTCTTGTGTTACTGCCCCCAATAAAATGCCCCGAGGCACAGATGACCCTGTCCTTACACACCTGTCTGTGCTTTACTGCTCAGCGCAGTAAAAGGTGCAGAGGATTCTAAAACGGATGAAAAGTGATTTCATCCCAATATCAGCCAATGGAAGGTGCGTGCTGATCGGTATTGGTTGCCATGGTGATAAGGCAATTTACGCCTGATCCTCCCCGTTACATAACCCTCAGTGGTGCCCGTTTTGCGCACTTCTGCTGGAATTGCATTACATTTCTAAATGGCCAGCACAAATAATAGATGTTTTTTAGAAATCGTTTAGAGACGCGGGACGCGGCTGGGGGGTCAGGGAGTTGGGGCGAGCCAGGACTCCGCTCCTGGATTAGCGGCGCCGTCCCCAGAGTCTCCGGGCTGAAACCCTCAGATGGGTTTTTGGAGGTGAAAGGGTTAAACGTCTGCACTTTCCAGAAGCCTGACATATAACCTGGCTGAGGGTAATCGGAGAGCGCATTCAAAGTCTATGTATCGGAAACGGGGTCACCGAGAACATACGGGACTGAAATACACCCCAAAAAGCAAAAAAAATAAAATTATTCACAATATTATGCGGGGTATTAAAGGGGCTTTTAATAAAGGACAGGAGGGACGTTTATTTCAAAGGAGGAGAGAAGTTACAACAAGAGCCCGGAATCTAACACTAGAGGGTCGGAAGGCTGAGATGGAACGGAAGGAAGTTTTACTTTACTGAGAGGGTGGTAGATAAGCGGAACAGCCTCCCAGCGAAGGTGGTAGAGGGTAAAACAGAGAGGGGATTTAAACATGCATGGGATAGACATCTGGCTCCTGAATCTAAGACGAGACCGACGACTGATTAAGGTTTGAGTCTTCACAGCAGATAAATGTCATACCTGGCAGCGGGCTGTTTGCTTGCGCCGGCTCAGGCTACAGGATATTAAATCTGAAATTCTTCAGTATTTCCTCCCCGTGAAATGTTGACATTTTGTTGGCACCGGAGCGTAGTTTACAGTAACTTTACTGCAATAAAAAGTGTTACAGGAAGAGAGGGCAGCAGACCCTCGGAACCAACAGAGATCCTCGCCGGTTCCACGCGTGCAAGAGAGCGTCACGTAGTCCACGCTGCGGCTGGTTTTATAGTTATTTTACAGGAAATTCATAAAAAAAAAAAAAAAAACCCTCAAAACGACCCCCCCCAAAAAACCCCCACACAGTTTGTTATATGAGATTTTAGAAACGAGGCAGATTTCACAGAATGACCTCTCTGTCTAACTTGGTTTAGTTGTACGGCGCTGCTGAATATGATGGCGCTATATAAACGTTTAGTTCAGAATGATTCATTTGTCCTTTTCTGTAAAAATAATTTTAAGCAGTAATTACAGAATTTGTTACCGCTTAACGAATAAAGCATAATAATAATAATAAAAATGATAATAACAATAATTATTATTATTAATTAAATCTATTCTAAGCAGCCCTCTGGTTAATAAACTACAATTCCCATGATCCCTTTTCCAGTAGGCATTTCTCGTGTGTTTTTGTTACTGTATCTTTGATGAAAATATTCTGTTTTTGATACATTTGATTTGAGTTTCGGAAGGGAAACACATTTTGTTACATTGTATCTAATTTCCAGTTAACCGTTTGCATTCCGAAGCCCTCCTTCTAGGCTTAGTCCCAAAGCGGCCTCTCCACACCATCTAATTCGTGTTCCTCTTATGGAGTAATCCCTGCCAAGCGTCTATGAGTTTGCGGACCCCTGCAGCAGACTATACCCCCCCCCCCCGGGGTAGTTGTGACACATACAGATCTTTTGCATGGTGCATTTCTCTCTCTCTACAAAATGGGAAATGAGAGAGAGAGAGAGAGAGGGGGGAAAGAGGGAGGAGAGGGAGGAGATGAGTTTCAGGGAGGAGGTGGTGGTTACAGGCCTGGAGTCAAATTTCTGAATCCTAGATGCTGAGGGAGAGAGAGACAGAAAGGAAAAGAAAAAGAGACAGACCGAAATCCACGAAGGCAAACATACCGGACGGTCTGGAGAGACACGACAGGGGGGGGGGCGGCCGCACAGAGAGACTCGGAACAAAGAGAGACACACAACAGGATGGACAATGAGCCGGCCAGAGACACTCCGGCACACTTAGACCAGGGCAGATGTGGACAGACAAAGCAGTAGACAGCCAGGAACGCCCTGCCGGGACAGATGCATGCGCACGAGAGAGCCGGGAGCGAGGGGAAAAGACAGATGCGTGCACAGCCAACGAGAGAGACGGCTAGGCCTAGAGAGACAGTCAGAATGAGGGGGAGCTGCGTTGGTGCTTGAGAGTGACAGGAAAGGAGGGGAGGACTCAGGCGCACACACACAAACACGCACACTCACACACGCGACACACACATACAGAGGCACACTGCAACACACACTCATACACAAGCATAAAGACCACATTGGCAACCACACACACACACAAAGACCCAACACACACACACACACAAAGACCCAACACACACACACACACAAAGACCCAACACACACACACACACAAAGACCCAACACACACACACACACAAAGACCCAACACGGTGGATCCGCACGGTTCACCAAAATTCCGGGACCACGTCGAAGACAAAGACCATGTTACCGGCTGCAGCTTCCACGCAATCGTGAAAACCCATTTCAGCAAAGGGACACGTGGACCCCCCCCCGTAACCCCTCCGCACTATGATTGAGTGAGTACGAGCACTTACCCCCTTACCCCCAGGCACACGGCGGGCCCCCCTCGCCGGGTCTACCATCTCCACCAAGCTGCCCAGATGTTCCAGAGCGGGTGGTTTATCCGTCTCTGCCACACGTGCTTTCTGTTTGAATATTTAATCGCAAAATGTATTTGGTATCTAGTGACATGGCGCTCTTTTTTTTTTTTTTTTTTTTTAATATTAGAATTTGTTCTTGAAACGTTGCGTTTTGTTAGACTGGAAATATTTGGTGTCTTCTTGCCTGTCGGCTGTAAAATGTTTCTAATTTTCTGTGTTTTATTCCCCCCCCGGGAGCATTTTTGGAGACTTTCAAGGTTTTTTTTATGGCATTTGACAAACACGGCTTTTAAAAAAATGAGACTAAGAAATTAGAAATAGCAACACCCCCTAAAAAAACCCCCCAAAATGGAAGATTTGTGTAATAACGACGAATGTGTAGGCAGGAAGACACCGACGCAGGTTTCATGTTGGTCGGTGGAAGGATATGATGGCAAAAAAGCTTTCCTGCAGTGAAAGACGCATGGTGAGATAATCTGCGACTGTCTGCGACCATCTGCCTGATTTCATGACCCTCGCAGAAACCGGCAAGAAAAGACTTGCTTTCCGAACTGAGCAGGTCTTGATTGATTTTCTTCTCCTTGCCGTGACGCAGCGTCTGCTTTCGTAGCAGTCATGTACTTACATGCGCTCGCTGCGTTCCAACCTTTAATCGCGTGTCGGTAGCTTAATCCCGGCGGGGGGAAGCGGCAGCATGTGCCGCAGTGATGTACAACGAGCGGATGCCACGTCCCCCCCCCCATGGAGCGGGGCTCAGGGGGAGCCTTGGCCTAGAACCCCATGGTCTCCTGCATCGGTTTCATCTGTTTAGATTTTGGGGTGCGTTTACGTGAATTTATGTCTCCGATTGGGGTCGCTTTGGCTTTTTTTGTCGGTATAGGTTTTTCGGGGTTAATAATAGCGCGTTTCCAGTTATTTGGAGCAGATTCGCGGTATGTGGCCCCTGTTGATCCAGCGATGTTTGCCTTCATGCATATTTAATATACGGCTTGTGCATGCACTTTGTGTTTCATCATTCAACACCCATGGATGTTTTTGTATACGTTGCCTCGTTGCCTACAGCTGCAGTCGCCATGGCGATTGGTGTACGGCCCCCTTCCAACCATATTCAGATCTCTGCACCAAATTCGTTTTGCGCCCCCCCCCCTCAGACCACTCGAGAAACCCAACATGGCCTCCTAGTGCTTGACGCATTTCGCGGGATGCCCCCCCATGAAGGGTCATCGGGGTAATGATTGGTAGAACCTCTAATACGAGGACATCATGAATAAGTACGACTCAGCTGGACTTTCTGGTCAAATAACCTGCACTTTGTTTAATATCCTCGTTTAATGCTCGGCTGAACCTGCAGATTAACGGAAATAAAACGTTCCGTCGTAAGCCGGGATGTAAGCTCCTTCTCCTGACCTCCTATGAGGGACCGACGATCCGGGGGTCGGCCGGTTCCAAAGCCTCTTCAAAGCCTCGAGTGGGTTTCTGGTACAAAGCAAAACTTTGGCATCAAATACCAGAAGCTCAACGAGGTGTAAAGTCTCACGTTAATAAGTAACTTCAAAGGTTCCTTTACGTTCCCCGGTCCGTTGGTCTTCGAGGAGATCCTGGTGGAAAAGTACTGGATCCAGCGGATCGTAGCAGATCCAGATTAATAACTTTTCCTCGCTCCCAATCTAGAACGATACTAAATGTCACATTGTTCTAGAAGTAAGGAGGTAACACACGTGAAGTACAATGTATCCCTTCTTCTCCGCTTCATTAACAACGCATGGGGCATGTGCCAGACCCAAATCCATCAGATGCCCCACGATAAACAACAAGCCTCATATTCCGAAACCTTAACCCAAGAGTGGCCAAAAACAACCGTCCGCTTCCTTCCTGTTCCCTTCAGCTTCCACAATGGCTTTCTTTAAAGGTATAGAAACATTTCTACGACGACATCCAGGCTTCACTTACCGTCCACACTCTTTTCTTTTTTTACCGCGAGCTTTAAAAAAATTCTGCCAGGTAATGCTTTATGCCCCGGCATTGTACAGCGCTATGGAATAGGGTGCCGCTTTCTAAATCAATAAATAATAATAACAATAAGACACCAAAGAAATGTTTTCGCTAAAGATATAAATATATATATATATAATAGTTAATATAAAATATTTATATATATATATAATATATATATATATAAAATAAAATTATATATATAGAGAGAGAATAATAATATATAAAAATATTATATATATAAAATAAAATAATAGTATTATATATATATAAAATAATAAAATAATAGTAATAATAAATATATAATAATAATTAATAATACTTGATTATATAATAGTGATATAAAAGTGAAAAATACAATCATAAGGCATATTATTGTGTGGTATATTTTGAGTAGCTTTACCTTTCCATAAAAGCAGATTAACTATCACTTTACTATGCATTTAACTAGCTCTATTAAGCATAGGATAAACAGGCACCCCCTGATGATACCGGTTCTACTGCAGGCATGTGTAATATTATGAATATGATGTCATAGACAGCTCCACCAATCTGAAGACCATGCAAGGATTTGAAAAATGAAACACGAGCCCTGATTTATTTTCCCTTCACATCTATAAAAGTGAATAGGATGGTCGTTTCTGGATCAAAGATGTTTTTTTTTTTTTTACTAAAACATAATTAATTTTGTAATATAATACCAATACAGTGCAAGTCTAATCAAAACATTCAGCTTCCAGATCTTTTTAGCAGTAAGAGGATATTGACACTAACTGAGTGGAGTGGTGTAGGTGCACCCCTTTTTCTATTCCAGATGAGGGGTTTTGATTGTAAAGGCAGATGGGTTCCTTTTAATTGGAATAATAATTCTATGAATAAGTCTATTGAGTGAAGGGTGCATTCAGAGAGGCGATGACAAGCGTTCTGCTGCGTGTCTTGTAAAAGCTCGGGGCGTATGGTGGATAATTACCACGTGTGATGTCATATCAAGATTTTGTCAAATCAATGGTGAATAATTGTATTTTATAACTAGACAATCTACTCCAACGCTATTGTGGTGGCCTTCATCATGTAGGGTGACCAACTGTTAGAAGAAGAGAAGGGTTTGTTACATCCGTAAGGAAATTCCATTCCAGAATGTGCGTATTTATGTATTATAAACTAATCCGGGCTTAAAGTGACATCATCAGTCATGCCCTGACATCATAGAGCAGCAAGCCAGGAAACAACACAGCACCCTCTTGTGGAAGAATGTTGTTGGGCCAGCCCTAGCTTTACATGTCTTCCAGGTAGATCTCTGTGTGATTATTGAAGCTCCAAGGCTGATGTGCAGGCCTACTACTTGTAGATCATTTGCATGGCGTGGACGTTTGCCATGTTCCTTGTATATCAACTCTATAATTAGTGTTTTTTTGCCAGCTTGAAGTTCTGCCACCACTCCCACCCTGGGGTTCTGCCTCTACCCCCACCCTGGGGTGACTAATACAGGATGCAGCCCTCTAATCGCATGGAGTCCAGGATCTGCCTGCACTGCAGACGCAGCGCCAGGTCCAAGTCAGTCCAGGAAGGGGTGTTGCAGATTGTAGATTTCTAAAAGTAGGAAACCTGATAAATTCTGTTACTAAAGAGGAAAAACGATTGCATAAAACAAATACCCATGGTTTTTTTTTTCTTCTTCCAATTGCCTGTTTTTTTCGGTATGATGAAATTATTCAGAGATTAGCAAATAACCGATACAACGTATCTTTACAGAGCAGATGGGGGGGGGGGGTTAGGGTGAGGCGGCTCTAAGCTAGGAGACCTGAGAACTTTAAACCACATCCTGGAGCAGGTCGGGTTCACAATGAGACCGGCTAAGGAATGAGAGAGAGCAGAGTCACGGATCAGTAACAGGTGACTCCTGTTAATCACAAGGTCCTGTAGCATCATTTATCCACATGTGATGTAAAGATGGACCGCCATGGCTGTACTTCCCATACAGAGTCCAATTTCCCAACCCCCCCTTATAATCTCCATAATGATACTTCTTTAACTGGGTTGACATTTTGTAAACTACCCCCCCATAAACTATTGATGGAAGACAAGTATAGACAGGCGTATGCCTGGGTCCTAGACCTGAAAACCTCTATGGCTTCATCTGCCCGAGCCGGGAGTAACATTAACCACACACCAGCAGATGACGTGACTCTATAGTGGCCAACACCTCCGTCCTGCAGCCCCCAGGCTCCTCTACGTGATAATAAACAAATAAAAAATACCGGAAAATGGTATTTCTGCCCCAACTGATCCCTGCCCTCCTCCAGATCGGTAACACTCTGCCCAAAACGCCCCTGAAAACTCGTTTGTTATCTGGGATGGGAGAAAGTACGGTTCCTGCCAGTTGACGCACTCCACCAGTTTCCTGTTCAGATACTAAGTTTATCTGTCACTCCGCGGTCTCAAAATAGCGTCCTTATTCAATCGGCTTGGGAGTCTGCCCTGCTCTGGATAACATCCCTCTCGCTTTCTGAAAGGCCGTGATATGCCTCGAGAATAAATGCCCCAATGGCACCAGACTAGCTTACTGCTGCCTCGACGTATACACAGGAGACCTGCCAATTTATCATCTCTACAGGAGGGAGAGGTTTCTGCTCGCTCGCTGGTACCTCTAAACAAACTAAAACAACATTAAATTAGTGGGTTAACCACAAATGGCCAACCACAAATGGCCAAAAGAAGTATCTAACATGTCATTAGTCCCCCCCCTCAGTGGGTATAATAATACATATGGACAATGTTTTGGAACATTCAGGAACTCACTACTGCAAATGATGTATTAGTCTACTGTTTTAATCCAGTTCTTCAAAGATTACATCATAATAGATAGATAGTATCGGCGCGCCGATAAGATCCTTTCGGCCTATCTATCCATTGATTGTATTCTCATACGATAATATTTTGCATCTGCCCACAAACATTTTCATAAAGCAACAGAAAATCCCGTGACAGACGCATCTTGCTAAGAATGTTCCACTTCCACGTGATGTTAGCATAGAAGAGGAAGCCTCTACACGCCATGGATTCCATGTTTCCCAAACCTCTTTACACACCGGACAGGAGTACGAGAGCTTGCTTATGTCCCTTTGGTCTAGAACGTATTGGTTTCTTCTCCAGAAGACCTTGCTGTCCCGGTCCTCCCTTGAACCTCATACATTGTTACATGGAAGCATAGAATTTGACGGCAGATTAGAACATTTTGGCCCCATTGGTCTGCCCATTTGTTGCATGTGTCTTCATAATGGGACAGCCTATACGTATTGCTAACCCAATAGTTTTATCTTTTTGATCAGCAGAAGTTGAAGAAAGTAGGTTTGTGTTCTCATTGGTACTGCTAACATTACTTGGTGGGGCAGTTTCCATTTTGTAATAGCTTTCAAGAAAGCCGGCCCTCTTGGTTTTGAACGGTCAACCTGTGGTTTTGCGCCCTAGCAGAGGTAGCCACATACCGCTTAATCATTTCAACTTTTAAGCAGTTGTTCTGAAATCCATGGTGCAATAAAATAGAATCTACAGACTTTTCTGGTAGGGCAGGGGCTGCGCATAAACTCTTGATGGCCAAATACAGCCATGTGGTCCTCCACTTGGACATCATTACTGTCAAGGTCAGTAATCACGCTTTATGGTTTATTGTGCATTAAACATATATATAAACTGGTGCTTCCTACAATTAGTTTTGTAGCAACATCTTAAGTGTTATCTTAACATCTCAAGGGCTGGGAACAATGCCAACGCTCTGACATATAACAATGAGATGCCGCGTTTGGAGGTTGAAGTCTATAGTTTGATTGTGTGATGCTTCTCCCTTTTCCACCATCAACGTGTTCTTTCCTTGATGATCTAAAAGGGGTACAACTAGGAACTGGTTATAAAAACTTGCTTTTCAACCTCTTTTCCCTTCAAATAGACAATTCTGTGAATGACAATGTTACCAGACACACAGAAAACACTCCATGAGGTAAGGGTTCATTAATGATGTACCTGGTTTTCACAAGGTCGTGATGTGACTTCGGTTGATCTCTTCTAGAGTTTTCAACTGGAAATAGGTTGACCATATGTTTACGGCCCCCCATTATAGTCCACAGACTGTTAAAAGTAGATAATTTAGTGTTACATTTTGGAGAATTGCTTTTCGGTGTTCTAGGCTATGTTTCATTGACCTGTCCATCTTTATTCCAGTTGAGTAAGGCCATATGGTCCTCCTCTTGTGGTTGAAGCTGCTTTGGGTTTTAGGATCGTTTAGATATCTTTATGATAACCCCTTACATTTATTTTCGAGTCTTTCAAACAATTAAAATAATGATATGTTAAGATCTCACAAACGGCAGCTTTACTCGAAGAAGAGTCACGGCTCCGCTTTAAGAATAAGTAGAGCGTTTATCCCAACAGCTAAAAGGAGCAGTTGGAGGCAGCGTAATAATTCAGGTGCCGTCTTCGTGGCTGACACATACATCTTTTATGTGTCATCTGTGCGGAAGTGATATCTGAAACCAACGACATTAATATCGCCGTGCAGTTAGAGAGGACTCGCGGAAGATCAGAAGCAAAACAACCCCAGCTCAGAGGGCGCAAGGCTATGAGAGGCTGATTATACCGTATCCTAAAACCAGATGTCAATGAGCAGCTGGCATTGTTTTGGGGGTTTGAGGTAGATTTGCATCGTTTCACAGACTGGAGGTGGTTCTTACACGCTCTAAACCGCCTCCCACCCATAGATAAGTGGAATAGCCTCCCAGCAGAGGTGGTAGAGGGTAATACAGCGAGGGGATTTAAACATGCATGGGATAGACTTACGGCTCCTGAATCTAAGACGAGACCAACGACTATATGAAGGCAGATGATAAAGGATGGTTCTGGGTCTATGGAAACCAATAACCTCCCGTGCCCCCCCAAATAACAGATACAATGTAATTCAGGGACAGTCATTGGCTTCTTCACCATCTCGACATCTCATGGATTATCACCGCTCGCCCTCCGAAAAGAAACTAGGATACTTTAGGGCAAAGATTAAGCAATAAGTCACTTTGCCCTCCCAGAAGGCTCTGAGTTCCCATCAACTTAAGACGAATTCTCGATGTATTTGTTTAATTAAATCTGAGGTTCTTAAAACAAACACAGAGTGAGGAGTGCCAGAAATCTCCCGTTTCCTGCCGTTACCGGCTGCGTGTCCTTATTTTAAATCCATCTGTAGTCCAGACGAGAGGAGACGCGACGGAGGGGTTTTTTTTAACGAAATCCTATGACGTTTAGAAACATATGAGTGCTTTTACTGTTATGGGAGAATGGCTGTTCATGGATAAATACATATATTTAATTATAAAGGACCACGTGTTTATATATCTTTTTGGATCCATCTATGGTTTATGGTCATATCTACATGGAACTAAGGGAGGAAAAAAACCTTGAAGGTCTGTCTTGTCCTTCTTTCGGACGTTCGTTAAGATCTAGAAAAGCTGATGGTCATGGACTTTCTCTAATCTTCGTTACCTCCAAGGTAGTTTTTGCAGCAAAGGCCAGGTCACCGTGCCCCACTGCCTACACCTACTCCGAGAACAATGAATTCACCTCCGAGGTGACCAAATACCCCTAAAAATCCCCAAAAAAGAAAAGTGATAACGAGAAGATGGAGTCCTTCCTTGGTGGAAAGTTGGGTCAACACGACGTTGGGTCACAATGACTTTCGGAGCAGTAATTCCCATTGTAGTTCCTAATTGATTGATGGGTTTAAGGCGCTTCCAATCTTTTCTGGACAAATACGCATTGTTATCTCGACAGGCGACAGGGAGAGAACTATTGTTAACGATCTTCTGGATCGGTAATTAGATTAGGCTGATAAGAGCCGTTTAATGGCCGGAAGCCGATGAAATGTTCTGTAGATATGAGGACGGGTCAAAGCAATAGAAACGTTTCAAAAGAAGAAGTTTACAGACGCAGTTGAAGGGAAGGTGGCTGTATTATTAACGTTGAAGTCTAGAACCTGCCAGCAGATCGGCCCCATTCGGCCCCCGTCTAGTCATTTCTCCTGCTGTAAAGACTCAAACCGTAATCAGTCATTGGTCTCGTCTTAGATTAAGGAGCCATATGCCTATCCCATGCATGTTTAATCCCCTCACTGTATTACCCTCTACCACTTCTGCTGGGAGGCCGTTCCACTTATCTACAACCCTCTCAGTAAAGTAAAACTTCCTTCCTGTACTTTGTTAAATCCCTTTATGTATTTACATGTTTCTCTTCTCTCTTCTAAGCTCCTCCAACCTCCAGAATACCAAGCAGTCGACGAGCATTGGCCTTCTAATACTGAGTCAGGAGCCCTAGGCAATGACAGTGACCTAGTTTGCTTTATGCATAATAGCCATGGTGATTATATATGTTTGTATCTATAATTACCAAATGAGGTCATCTTCAACAGCATCTTTTGGAATCTTTTTTAGGCTGTTTCTGTATAAATATAAAAGAACTCTCGTTTTATTATCGTTCACCCATGAAACGCATCCTATTGGTAATAAATCAAATCGCAGCATTGTTACCCTACTGATATATCATCGATATATCGCCCCATTTTTTTTGTTTTTATTATTGGCAGCCCTTATATCTGCAAATGTGAGGACCCCCCCAAAATATAAACCAGGGTGTCTAGTTTTGCAGTATTGTATCGATGGTGTTTATGGGTGTTGCTGCTTGTTAAGGGTTAATCAGCTTTTGCACACGCGTGTGGCGTGTACGGGGTGTCTCCTGCAGACAGGGAGAGGTGAGGGCTGATCACCTGCTAATTAGTGAGTAAAAATATCAGCGGACGAGAGGAAGCCCTCAGAGGGCAAAACAGGAAAGGTTCGTTGTCCCTGGGGCTAGTACAAAAAGGGGTTAAAAGCAAAACTGAAAGACTGGGTCCTCCGAGGCTTAGGGGCAAATCCTGAAAGACCCCAAGTACGGAAAAAGTCCAGGATGCTGTTCATGTGCAACAGGATTATTATTAAGAAGAGACAATGTCCGAGGACCCAGTCGTTGGGTTTGCCCGGGTCTTCTGGTGACGCGAGATATAACGCCTATAGACCAAACCCATCTGTTTGGGGGGTCTGAGCCGTTTGCCCCTTATCATCAAGCAGCTTACATCACCATCCCAAATGCTAGGAGAAAATGACTCAATTCTGTTATCCGCCCGTTTTGTTTTCCGGCAGAATCTCTATTTTCAGATCCGGTCTCGTTGTTCTGAAATCCTTATCTCTGCGTTCAGACTGGTTCTGGAAGCCGATACCAAAATCTCTCTCTCTCGTTATATATTTTGTCCTCCATTTTTTTTTTCTTAACACCAGCAAAACCAGCCGTCGACAATCGTAATCACCCTCTGGAGATTTTATGTTACTGTATCAAGTCACACTTGGAGTCACACTATATGGAGATATAATGGTGCTCCTTCCCCTTCCTCCTTCTCCTTCCCCTTCCTAATGGCCAGTGGACCACCTAATGGTCAGTGGACCACCTAATGGTCAGTGGACCATTGAGGGGTAGAAGCAGAGAACTGAGACCCAACTCCATAGAAAACTTTCTGTAAATAACTAAAATTTTAATGTAATATAATTAATGTAGAGCGTATGACCATCGGAGGACCTCCACGTGCACGTTACAAACCCAAATAATAATCATTTCCATTTATTCTCCCAAAACGATTTCCGTCTTACGTTAACAAAACAAGATAACGATTAAAAAATAAGTCGCATTCATTTATGGGTAAAATCTTTAAAACTGAAATTATTTCGCTTATCTTTCATCAAGAAAGTCATTTTTCTGTGCGTGGCAGGAAGTTAGGCGCGTTGTCTATTCCGGATTCCGCAACATTCTAATTCGGAATTCTGGATTCCATTGTCGAAAGTCGACGCGGCGACCGGCTTTGCGATGGCTCTCCATATCTAATGTTTCTCGAGTGGCGCGCAGGCGTAGGCTGTAAAGAGAAATACATTAGGACGCTAACGCCGTGTGAGAAGCCGAGCGTTTTGCCCGTGGGTGTTAGCGTACATGAACGTATATAAATAGTAAAGCGTGTGGGAGTGGAGTGTTGTATACTTTCATAAAACACTCTTAATGGTTTAACTCGTTGTGAGTGTGCGAGGAATCTTGGCTCAGTTTATATTGACGCGTGGGACACGTAGAGGGTTTCAGTGTGACAGGTGGGGGACTCGAACTCATTGTTGCCTCAGCTGTCCGAAGACACAATGAGCCATGTGGGGGTGAGATGTTCTGTCTGGTATCTGGACTCCACGTGCAAGTGACAAAGTAACACTTGTTTAGTCTTGACTTTGTTCTGGATCCCACCAGGTTGTCCTGTCTTGATGGGGTCACACAGGCCGAGGCCTTTGACACCTTTTTGTAGCCTTAATGTTTGAGAGGGACAAGCAGAAGAGTTGAGGTGAGACCTCACAAAGGCCCTTGTTTTAGATGCAAGAGAAGGAGACCTCTGGTGAGAACGTAGGAACAAGGTCCTGCTGAGGTCTTGAAAGCTTGAGTTATTGTGAATGTCTGAGGGCTCGGTCTTCACCTTGGACCAATGCGGCGACCCCTATCTCAAGGTCAAAAGCCAAGTGTTTTGGGATTCATCCTTTGTGCAGACAGACCTCGTATAGAGCTGAGCAGGTAGCAGGAAGATGCGAAAAGCCAACAGCAAGTGAAGGTTTCAGTGAAATCCACCAGAGGCAGCGTCAGCCGGGGTATTACAAGCCAGATGACATCTGTCTCGCTGTCCTCTCCTCCATCTGTCAGATCACCGAGAGAGCAGCGAGCAGCGGGGGTTTAGGCAGCTGGTCTCCAACACCTGCTGCAGTCACATATTATACAGGGAGGACGGGGGTTAATTAATTCTCCAAAATGTGACCCAAAGAAAACGAATGAAACAGAGAGAGCGAGCGAGCGAGCGAGAGAGAGAGCACAGGAGACAGCCATTCCTTGTAAGTTTCCAGCATGCGCATGAGAATACAGATCTGTCTGTTATCAGGGAGACTTTGGGGCGTACATTGGGCTTTTCACTCCCTATGGGGCAGTTATGCTAAATACCCCATAGTGATGATAAGGTCACCAATAAAATAGGCGAAAATCAGCAAATATCAGTAATTTATAGAAAATGAACAATTTCGAAGCCAAATGTTGAGGTTTTTTTGGTGAAATTTGCCGCCTGCTTTTCGTGTATTTTCCCGGAATCTGGATACAATGTATCCCTTTGTTCAGGTGACATGTCACGATGCATCATGTGTGATGTCATATATTGTATCAACAGAAGCCTGTGGTCTATTGGTTAATATTTGCTTCCGTCTGACATGTTTCCTGAAGAGCAACAGTGCAGCCCTTTTAAAGAAAATTGCCCCAGAGGAGGGCAAAATAAAATGCATCGTTTTCCACTAAAACAGAAGTTGTTCAATATATGAAAATATTTGTATAAATTACAAAAAAAAAAGAAAATAAATCATCATTCTTACTTTTGCTGGGTATGAAATTTACAAAGAAATAATAAAAAGTAGCTTTTCTACTTTTTTTTATTTATTTTTTTCTGTTTTTCTCTCGTCTTCCTGTGTCTCTTATGGCGCGCCATCAAATTGGATTGGGGCTATTAACCCTTTCCGCGCCGGTGGGGAGTGCGGCTCCTGGACTGGTTCTAGAAAGGGTTAAAGCCCAACGCGGCGGCGGCGGCGGCGGCGAGGTCGGGTTTTGTGTGGAAGAATCAGGTTGCTGTTTTCCGGCTCGGCGGGTGATGTTGGCAGGATGTGCTTATTTTTCGAGCCTGCGCGACACGTTTGCAATCAACAGAACATCCAGTGAAAGTCGGGCATCTGTTGGTTTCCATACTAAGCAGGGAGCCCGGCTTTGGCGCGCGTTGTTTTTCGGAGCTGGCGTGGCTCCTCGGGTTTAAACACACCGTCCCGGAACGACTCGGCCCCTCGGTGTGGGGGGGGGGGTCTGTTTAAATGGTGATCATGGGGGCTAAGCGAAAAAAATGGCAATTAATTCAATGCTGTGTTAATAATAATAATAATAATAAAGGACGGGAGGGAAGTTTATTTAAAAGGAGGAGAAAAACTACAACAAGAGACCGGAATCTAACGCTAGAGAGTCGGAGGCTGAGATGGCATGGAAGGAAGTTTTACTTGACTGAGAGGGTGGTAGATAAGCGGAACAGCCTCCCAGCAGAGGTGGTAGAGGCTAATACAGTGAGGGGATTTAAACATGCATGGGATAGGCATATGGCTCCTGAAGACGCGGACTGATTAAGGTTTGAGTCTTTACAGCAAGGAAACACGGGGGACAAGACGGGCCAAATGGTGTTGAATTGCTGGCAAATTATATAATAATATAATAATAATAATGTATTATTTTTATTATTATTATTATTGGTGGTGTTGTTGTTGTTATTTTTATTATTATTTTTATGTTTTTAAAATGTATATAAAATGTATATTCTACAAAGAGGCCGATTGGTTATATCCAAGAAAATAAATAATAAAAAATAATTATAAATATTGATAGATAATATATTTTGTTTTGGAAATTGGGCTGCCGCGGTTACGCAGAGGATAACGCTTTGTAATGATGCCACACATCGAATAACTTCACAGATAGCAATCGCGGTGTTACAAGTGCGAAATGCTACACACCAGCCCGGCGGGGAAATGCGAGACTCTTTTGTGACCGAGAAACCTCCGAGTCCTTTACAAATGCAAACGAGGTGCTAATTAGCAGCAGGGCCCGTTAAGAAATGCAGATGAAGCTGCTGGGTAAATGAAGCTTCCTCCCGATTCCGAGTCACTCCAGCCTGAGGCTTCTCGGAGAGACGCTGGGTCCCGGGGGTATCTGGGCTCTGTGAGGTAGGTCTTCTGGCCTCCAGCCTTTCGTTACAGGATAGAATCCATCCAAAAGTCCTGTCCTGTAATCCTGTCTTGGGCAAACTAGGACGTATTAAGGAACATAGAAAGGATACGCTCAGGGTGTAACTGTTTTTCCAAAATCCCTTGTTTCTTTGGACACCCTGGTGGCAGTATTTGGAACTGCAGGTAAAACACAGGGAAATGACCTTGGCGGCGGCCAAATAGACATAAAATCTGAGCAGCCCGAGGGGGTAATTGCCCCTCTTGCCAACCATCTCATGAGCTGAGACATTGCATGTGGCATTTAAAGAGTTGATTTTGGAGGAAGCGCTGGGTTCTCGCAGTTATGAGCCTCCTCTCCTCCTCGTCCCTCTCTTGTTGGGGTCGGATTAATAAGCGATTGTGGTGATGATTCGCAAGCCACGTCTGATTGTCTTCTTTTCCGGGTGCCACGTGATTATTATCTATACAGCGCTGTTCCATATTACTCTATTGTAATACGAATGACCAAAGTATGACGTTGTAGGGGTTAAGAACGGTCACTCTGCCTCCTGCCAACCTTGGCTGGTCACCGGTGGGACGCTGTGGGCCACATATCTGCCCTGTGGGGTCGCAGTAAGAACCCTCCATCTGTCATAATGGAATAAACACTGTTTATCCGCATGATCGCGCGTTCTAACCCCCTATCGGTACAGGAATTGTTATCAGGAGTGAGCTGCCCCGAAAGCAAACTAAGGTTCATCTTCATTCTGTAGCTCGCTGTGAGATATTTTGTCTCAAGTGGGATGTGAGTTGTATGTCTTGGCCCCTTACACACACACGCACACACACGCGCATACTCGTACATGCTATGATGTTACAACCTGCTTGGGAAAGCTCGGATTTATGTCGCGATTCTCTGATGCATCCTCCAAGCCGACTAAGTCAGCATTTAGTGGATAAGTTCCTAATTTCTCAGTGACGGAGTATTCAACCCTGTCCACAAGGATTACAATATGATGAGCTCATCAAGAGTCCTCTAATTAACATGCAAACAAACAATTAGCATTCTGCACCAATCAGCAATGTGGGAATGAATCAATCGTCAAAATGATACATTTTTCTACAACGTAAATGAGACAAAATCACGAGCGCAAATGCTTTTTCGGAATTATTTCACCATAGACCATTGATTTCTCGCCCCCTCCAACCCCCACTAGCTGTTCCCTTTTCTAATTAAGTTTTTTCTTTAAAAAAAAACAAACAACCAATGGGTTCCATGCAAATGTTTCAGAGGTTATAGCGCCCCCTGGTGTTCTGACGCAGAATGTTCTCGAGACCTGCAGTAACACTGCAGTAACCACACACCCCCCCCAAACAGACATTACCCTTTCAGAGCCTTCAAAAAACATTTGGTCCGGGTTTAAAAACATGCAGATGGGGGCTGCTCCGCATTTACTAATTTTCCTCCTTTCTTCTTGTTTTTAGAATATTTGGCCAGAATGTTTGTGTTCTGCCAAGCTTCCGATTGCGTGTTTAGCGGTCATTTTGTTACAAATGGGTCCTCTTGGGAATTAGGTTTGTCAAGCTTAATGGGCTTGAAACACTTGATCCTCGGGGAATGTTTGGGGTTCTCTTTATTAAATTGGTACAGTATCAGTCATATGATGAGCTGTGTCTCAGTCTAAGAGCTGTCTAGCCTCCCCCAATAACTGCTAAAATCTGCTCTCATGGTCCCACGGTCCATCATCGATGATGGTTCCTGCAGGGATAACCACTGTCTCTCTCCGTTTTTTCCTCTGTCTCTCCGAAGTCATCAACACCAAAAACCTCCTAATTTTGATGTGTCTCGTCTTTCACAGCACCGGCAGTATTACCCCCCGCAGCACCCCCAGTAACTCCCCTGCAGTGCGGAGGCGTCTGGCTAGCGGAGAGGTAGACAACATGGTGGAAAAGTGCATAGAGAATAGTGCGGAGCGGCCGCCGAACACTCACGCTCCGACTTCACCACCTCCTGGTGCGTTGCCTATAAACCAGTGCAATGCCCAACTTCCCACGCAAACCAACTCCCAGCCCGGGACACCCCTTCCGCCTCAGTTCAGCGGCCGAGGATTTATACGTAACAGCAAGGTGAGAACGGTTCCCTCTCGGCTGCCTGATGGCCACAGAACAGAACATACTATTCGAGATAAGGCAACCTTTGAACTTGCAAAAGTAGCTGACTTTGTGATTGTTCAAGATTATCTTTCACGATAACAGTTTAATGTGAAAACCTTACGTAGCGGCTCGCTCATGGTGGCCACCAAATGGCTTTGGCCTTGAACTTGTCAGGACGCATCTATAGGGAATCCCTCATCCAACAAATGGCTTAATAGCACGTATAGATTAAAAAAACGTCATCGATATACCTTGCTCACCAACGTACTGCCAAGAGGTTAGGTGACATTTTCTTTCATTGGTGTTCATAATTCCCGGTCGTCCATAAATGCAATGGAATAAAGATATAAAGAGGCGAGGGCATCTCCCCACATCACCCCCCACCTCGCGCGATGCTGGTCACACAATTGTAGGGGTCCCCCAATTAAGACTCCAATAATCCTCATGTTCAATGTGATTGAGCGTCATTGACTCCTCTAGAGTTGGGTAACATTGTTTTTGATTTCTTTGCAGAAGATGCAGAGCTGGTACAGTGTAAGTATCTGTTAATTTGTCGGGACACGTTCCGTTTCATTTTTCTTGTTTTGTTCGCCTTCATCTACTTCCCCTCTTCCTTTCATTTATCCCATCTCTCCTTCCTTGTATAGCCTTCTCCACCTGTTCCTATCCCTTGTCTGCTTATGACTTTACCAAGGTTCTAGGCAAGGAATGGTTGATGTCTAATAGCATAGGTAGATATCATGGTCTAAGGCTTGAGCTGCTGGTTTTATTAAAGATATATGACATCGAAGAAGACATGTTGGGTCATGTGTCATAAGATGACAGCCATAGGACCAAGTTAAGTAACCCACTGGCATAAGGTTAGACCATGCCACAGATCAGACTGGTAGGAGGCCACCTAGAACTTGGATCCATCAAGCCAGCTCCTTTTCCATTTTTCTTCCTTCCAACTTCTTCTTCTTTTTAACTCTTCTTGCTCCTGTTTTCAGTATGCAGTCTCTCCCCCATTAACTTCCCGTCTCTCTCATAGATGTTAAGCCCAACTTATAAGCAACGGAACGAGGATTTCCGCAAAATCTTCAAGAAGCTCCCAGATTCCGAGCGCCTGATTGTGGGTACGCGAGCGTCTTATTATTCACACTCTCATCACATCTAGATAGATCACTCCTAACCATAGACCTATAGACATTTGGCTTTGTGTTCTCACCTCTCAATCAGTTGCTCTTTGTGCCCTCTGCTCTCTGCCCCATCAGATTATTCCTGCGCTCTGCAGAAAGATATCTTACTTCAGGGAAGACTCTACTTATCAGAAAACTGGATCTGTTTCTATAGCAACATCTTCCGCTGGGAAACTACAGTAAGTGCAATGTTACAATGTCACACCATGCCCTTCTCTAACATAGTGGGGTCACTATCTCTTTTTTCCATAAAACGTTAAATGGTTTTAGTCTAGTTTTGGTCTACCGTCTAGAAGCAGTTTAATTAACACAATGTTTGGTATCCATATTGTAGCTTCTTGTTTGAAACTCTTACATTTGTATCAGTTATCTCAAGACTGAATCAGTTGAACTGTCCAATGAGTAGCTATGGAAGATCTTTCTAGGAAAAGCAGAGTGAGACAGGAATCTGTGGTGGTTGTCGTTGGGTGGGGAATGTCCAGTGTAATGGACCTTTCCAGTTGGGGGATCATCTTGATTGAAGTGATAAAGTAATGGTGGGGAACAGGACAGGACTGGTGATAGACACACGTTGATGTACTGAGGCCACTACCATTACGTTTTCAGATTACCATCCAGCTGAAAGATATCCGATGTATAAAGAAAGAAAAAACGGCAAAGCTTATCCCCAACGCCATCCAAGTGTGCACTGAAAATGAGAAGGTAAGAGATTTTACGGGGCACCGGAGTAACCACCAACTGTCTCTTTACCGGATTCACCTGTTGGGTGGTGAGTGCGTCAGTCAAAAAATTGCCCAAACTCCCAGTGTCTCCCCCAAAGGGTTAATAAATCCCAGTGCTGCTTTGCTTATGATACTGGTGCCTGGACTCACTCCCTGTGTCCGTGATTTGTCTCTCTTTCTCTTAATGCGTTAGCTGGATTGGGGCGCATGGTCAAATAAATCATTTGGTACTCAGTGTCCTGACCATGCGCAAGCCCGACCAGCGTCCTTATCTTCCAGCGCCGGGCACTCCTGGCACGAGGTGGTACGCGTGATCGCTTGACCCGGTGCCATCCCGTCAGCGTGACAGAATTGGCTATACTTATCGCGGAGTTGTTTGAACTTTACACTGTGTGTAAATATCGACACAATGTTATCAGCGATATAAAGAGTTCAGTTTCTCATTAACCCCTTATCTGCCTAGTTATACACACACCGCCGGGGTTTTATTTAGTCTCTCGGAAGCTCTCGGTCGCGTAGCTCTCCAGACTCCCACGACCGCGTGATGTATGTATTTGGATGCCGCTGTTAGTGGGTGACGAGTTGTCCTCTCAATAACTGAGGTGGGGGGAGGGTATGTCGGTCTGTTGTGTGTTTAGTTTCTGTCTTAGTGTATCTTCTGTGGATTCATGGGATGCCTCTAAAGGTACCGCCAGGGTTCCGTGGGTATATTCCGCGGGTAACGCGAGGGGCTGAGTAGTCTCTGTGGGTCCCTTATGGTCTACGTCTGGTTTGTGTAGGCACTTCAACCATCCTTTTCCTAGTTCTCAAAGTATTTTCCTCTTTTTTCATTCCTTTAGCACTTTTTCACGTCTTTCGGGGCCAGAGACCGCTCGTTCCTGCTGATTTTTCGCCTTTGGCAAAATGCTCTTCTAGACAAGGTAAGGATTTCCTAATGCATAAGAACTCAAATCTCAGAGGATCCGTTACTAGACTTTCCAGGACACAAATCTTTTCGGGATGTTCTTTTAGGTGTCTCCAGGCTTGGACGAGAGGAGCTACCTGTCCCACCTCTCCGGGTTCTCCAAAAACTTTTCTCCTATCGTTTCTGTCAATCGTTTAATCCAAAATACTGTGTATTTCCCCCAAAATTACTCATCGTCTCAGTGAATTTCAATGGGGATTGCTGGGATCTGAGGATCCAAAAAGCTTTTGTGAAGGACCAAGCTGGCTTCTACTCATTGGCCACTGAAGCCCATCCATAGTCATGATGTAATGGTGGAAGATACTCCTTTCATATAAAATAAATGCCAGCTAATTATATTTTACTTTGTTTTTCCTTAAAATCATTTTTATGACACATTTTTTGTGACATATTTCAAAATTTGGGGATCCTGTTAAAATTTGTTCTAAAACCTAATAATGACTATTTTAGCCCTAATATTCATGTGGCTGACATTAAAACCCCATGAAGCCGTCTGAGCACCACGGGAGTCCGCGGCTGTTTGAGTATCGGGGGGGGGGGATGTTTACCTCTCTGATTCCGTTCTTCTTCCGTCTTTCAATGATGGGGTTAATTGTTAACGCCAAGAAAATGACAATCGTGTTTAAACAATTTGGAGCCCCCCGAGGCGTTTTGTTAAATAATTAAATTATATTCTTTGACAATGTGGATCTGATTACCGTAAACACACTTTATTACTAATTGTATTAACGCGTACCACGCATCCTGGATACTTTGTAGCGACTGCTTCCTATTGTCACCAGAAACAAACCTTAATCAGTCGTTGGTCTCGTCTTAGATTCCGGAGCCGTATGTCTATCCCATGCATGTTTAATCCCCTCACTGTATTACCCTCTACCACCTCTGCTGGGAAGCTGTTCCACTTATCTACCACCCTTTAGCTTCTTGGAAGCTCTTAAACTCCAACAGCGGTTGAAAGTAGAAACACGTATCATGCCAGTGCAGTTAGGTGACTCTTGTCCTGTAGAAACCAACCCCATATGTAAAACTGTATAGAGGTCGTTATCATGACACTCATGATACTCATGACTCCTGACTGCCAATATCTATTTGCCACCATAGGTTATGTCTATTAATTGGACTCTGTAATCTAGATTTCCCCCTTGATTTGTGGAAAAGGAGGAGTCCTCCGGGCGAGAATTTAAGATAAAGGTGCGCCAACAGCCGTGGGAAGGAGCGAAGTTCATGTCTGATAACCTCTAGAATCGTATCCCGTGCCATAAATATGAGACGATGATGTCAAGTATTGCAACACAATCTATTTATCTCCAGAATGTACAGGTTTCTTATTCAAGGGCGATATTGGACACCATTTATTGGTACTGGTTATGGGCTACTAATCATATATTATTTCTAATTCGTTTTTCAAGCCTTGGCCTTTTAAAAGTTACAAAAAAGGGTAGAAACTCTTTTTTTTCCCTATACAGCACCTACACAACGTAGAGTAACAGGGGGTTAATACGTTTCGGGGACCCTCCAGAAATGTGCCAAAACCGTATGTGTTTTAGCGCCACCTGGTGGATAACGCAGCATTAACCCCCTTTTCCTTATTGAAGGTTTTTCTTGATGATATAATCCAAAACAAAAAAAAGAGGACAATTCAAGAAAACTCCCATTCCCAGTCTGTTCATTATCCGTCACGCATAATAACTGGGATTGTCCGGTTGAAAGATACCGTTTTATGATCGCTCCAAGGTTGTGTTCGGGAGAACATGGTGGAAATCCGCACACTGGTGGCATATATATATATATATATTATATAATATATTATATTATTAATTTAAGTATACGGTATATATATATGAACATTTTTAGATCAAAAAGCTCTGCAGTTCTATATTCACTCGAATTCTTTCGCCCACAGACGCTGTCCCCCCGGGAGCTGTGGCATATTGTGCATCAATGCTACGGGACGGAGCTTGGATTGACCAGCGAGGATGACGATTATGTCTCTCCCAGGGAACTACTGAACGGCTTGGGGTGAGTACTGGCCAGAGAAATCATGTCACGGATGAAGAGGGTTCCATGATCAACGAGTTCAACCTCAATCTGTAAAATCGTCTGCCATAAAGCAATATCCAAGTGCTGTGCGGGGCTGGGGGCGTGGCTGACAGCCAACACATAATAACCTGAAATGGTGACCTCCATAATAGTAGATACAATTACAGATGCTTATATAAAATTTCACAGGAACTCCCATTTACGACGAATGTATCTGTACTTCCACGTTAGTAGTAACTGTGGGTTTTATTGGCTCTTCTGATTGTTTATATGTGAGTAATATGTGTTGTCGGAACCCCCTAGTGTGAGCGAGGAGTATCCTGAGTGCACTGACTTGAGTGATACATCATCCAGAGGAGAAACCAAACTCGGTACCAGCCCTCTACTACAAGCAACGGACTCGTTCACTTCTCTTGCCAGCAGCGACGGAATGTTAACCGTAAGCCCCGCCATTTTCTTATGTCTTCCATACCAAGATTTACTTTAAATGATATGGATTTGTTGGAGAATTAGAATGTGAGACATTAGACCTCCTGGATCTTTATACCCCATGTGTTGTCTGCACGCTGTCATTTGTTTTGTGGCATTCTGTGGTACAGCTGGTATACTGAATAAGCGAATTATGGTGTATTTTAGATGGCGGAAGACCCTACCGGGCAGTCTGATGCGTTGTCAGACTCTCAGCTGGATGGCTCCTCCAGTCAGACGGTGACTCCTCTCTCAGAGATGGCCACCACAGGCTTGCTGGACTCTCTGCCATCGCTGGACCTCCTGGGCAATGAGGATCTACCCACCGACCCCAGTAACAGCTCAACGCCCAGCTCTACGCAGGATGAAGGTCAGTGAGTCTGTGTCACCCACCACCAAACCCAGCCGGCAGACCAGCAGCTATACACCAACTCCGTCTAACCCAAGCTTAGCGTGTATAATACAGTCCCAGGACTGTCCTCAAAGGTCCACGTGTGAAACTTTGTTTGCGTGTTCCACGCTCCATAGGCTCCATACAAGGCAAGGGGACAACTTGATCTTTAAGTAAAATTCACCCTATGTCCACACATCAACCCAACCATGTCACCCTAGGGCTGGCCCGGAATGGTGTCCTTTGTGATTGTTTAGTAGCAGTAACAGTGAGCTCATATCACAGGATTTAAATAAATGTGACCTGGCATTTATCCGGTGCCTGGGCCGACTCTAACCTTTATTTCTTACACCATCTATCTTCTCTTTCAGATGCTGGCAACTTCTGTAAAGATGCCATCTCTGCAGACCTTCCTGGTAGACTTCATATCAATGCTGTGTATCACATCAGTGCGGAACGCTTGCAGCACACGTTAACTTCTGATACTCGCTTCATGAGTGACTTCATGGAGCTGCGAAAGTTCACAGGTCAGAGCTCTCCTGGTTGAGTATTTTCAGAATGACCTTCCTTTATCTCCTGTGACTTGTAGCTAAAAGTAATGGACCTGATAAAGGGCAGAATCTAAGACACCCAGTTGGCCAAACCATGGCTCTCTTGGTGATCTCTGCTACCCCCCTCCCCAACCGTTTGTCTCTTTATAATTCAATATGCAGATGTCATGGTGAACCCCTGGGTGAGGGACAGCAGCGGCAAGCAGACCCGTGTTATTAATTACACAATACCCATCAACAACCCGCTGGGACCAAAATCAGCGCCGGCAGTGGAAACCCAGGTGAGACCCATCAGCCCTCAACTGGACTATCTTTTATCACTTGTACACATCAACACCTAGTTTATCGAGCTAAACAGTTCCATTTGGAATCTTCATTACTAGTCCTTATTTCAGTGGAATGATTGTACCTACATTCTATAGTAAATATAAAAAGCTGAAGGTAACAGTCCCAGCTGGCTCCAAACCGGTTTAACGCTGAGCATTGTCAGACACTGTGATGCCATTAGGAACCTCATCCAGATACATATTTCATGAGTACTAAATATACTTTTACATGCCATTGCCGTTGGGGATAGAGCAGTGGGCCTCATCACGGGTTCTACCACGTCCTTCCATGACATCGTTTGTTCACCAAATCCCATTTATTTTGCAGACTGTGTACAACTTGAAGGGGTCCATGTGTGTCATGGACACCCAGGTTATTACTCAGGGCATCCCATACCAGGATTATTTCTATACAGCTCATCGGTACTGCATCTCCAGCGTGGGCAAGAACAAGGCTCGTCTCAGGTACCCAGTGACACTGCCCACCCCACAGCCACGCGTCTCCAGAGGCTTTTCGTTATCTGCCCACTAATTACACCAACGTATGAAACATCACTCAGTATCCGCGCCCACTCGTTGTTCCACACACAGTTATTCATCATTCCGTCATTCCCCAAGCCCGGGTACCCACTCACGGCTTCACAGGGAAGACCGAAATCTTTCTTCTTTATCATCATCTCCATTATTTCCTGTAAAACCCCAGCTTTCTAATTAAGGAGAAATTAAGAAAAATCTGAACGTGTTAAGTAAACAATGTTTCCCGAAGACCATTAGTGACACTTCTGTCTCACGCCAGACATTCTATTATTAGAATTTCTGTTGTGTTGATTGGCACTCATTTTCCTCGCGTCCCCCCCACAGGGTGTCTTCAGAGATCTGTTACAGGAAGCAGCCGTGGAGTCTGGTGCGAGCCATCATCGAGAAGAACTCCTGGAGCGGAATGGAGGAGCATTTCAGCCAGCTTGGTATTTCCCTTTAAATAATTTGGTAAACCGAGTATTTGGTAGCCTCCAAAGGTTTCGCCGTAAAACAAATAGGTGACATTTGGGTGGAATAGGTATTGTCCAAACTTCATGTAATTACCTAAAAAAGTGAGTGAAAAAATGTCATTTTGGAATAAGAAACTAGATACATTTATCTCAATACTCATCTTTTAAAAATTAATTTATTCCAAAGGCTGGGCTTTGGAGGAAGACCATATATTTTTTTAATTGTGTTTTTGACTTTTGGACAACAAATAGATGGCCTTTATGTTTACTGATCGGCACAAAAGGCTGTGAACTGATTGGCCAATTCAAATTAAGCAAATATAAAAAAAGAATGTTAGTTGGTATATTGATACTTTGTTGCTCGTAGTGTTGGGTAAAGAATTTTCATTACCCAACACCTTCCTTCTTTGCGATCTTGTCGTACTATTACCCAAATATCTGTTATTTGTACAGGAAGCTTCCAGAAAAATACATTTTAGATATTAAAATGACAATGGCCAAGAGATGTTGTGAAACTGGATATATTTGTAATAGATCAGCCTGATCCAGCTACTAACAAACTACAAATCCCAATATCCATTGGGTGGATGAAGACCATGGGAGAATATGTGCCCCTTCTTGTTCTTAAATATTTCTGCCCGTGTCTCTGATACTTTTTCATTGACTCCAATTGCCTCTTTCCCTCCTCAGCCGAGGCAGTGGTGAAGTTTGAGCAGGGCTGCCTGGAGGAGCTCGGTGGCAGAGAGAAACCATCCCTACGGCGCAGGAAACGCACCTTAAGCTGGAAGAATCACCACAACGACCCTCTCATCTCCGTTCCTCCTCCACTGGAGGCTGAGAGAGTGTCCCGGACCTCCCGAGCTTCAGGTACAACAATCAGTCCATTTCCATGGGAAGTCAAGTTTTTGTCCTTCTCACTGATGAACATGGATAGAGATGAAGAACCTAATGGATTTCATCCTTCCAGCAGAAGTGGTAGAGGGCAACCCAATGGAGAAGCTTGAGGATAAGACAAGACCAAGGAAAAATGGGCAGATTAGATGGGATTTATCTGTTTTGCTTTTTACTGAAGGGAAATCTCCAAGCAGAGGCATAAAGCTCCTGCTCCTTCCCTGTAGACCACCAAAAAGATAGGGACGGGGTACAAGGCTTCCAGCACAAATGGGGAGCCCATTCTCTGCTGAGGTTTATCCCAACGCACCAAAACATCACTCACCGGCTCTTCTCTTGTTTTACAGGCAGTATCTCATCCCAGCTATCCCACCTCTCCGACAGAGGGGCTACCCACAATATCCCCACCGCTCTATTCATCATCAGTATTGTGTGAGTAATTTATCCCACTCCCTTCTACCCACGTGAACCGTAACTGTGAGGCACGCTAGCGTACTGTGATAGATCTGTCCCATTAGCACATAAACAGCCGCAGAGACCTGAAGGCCTGGAACGTCTCTCTGTAAAATTATGCATTTCAGCATTTCCCTCTTCTAGATAAAGGCTGTTGAGTTAACCCTTCGGGGGTTTGTTCTTCTGCCAGAGCCCATTCTCACCCACGTTACTCCTTCTAGTTTGGGATCCACGTGACAACTAATTAACCCCACATGAAATTTGTCATTCTTCGCTCGAGAAACTGAATATTAAGACCTCAGACGTCCAAAATGCCAGAATTAAATTGTGATCCGGCAGCTAATGTGCTCCTTAACCCGTAACATTGTTTCTCTGCAGCCTTCTGGTCCTCGTGGTTCTGAACATGATGCTCTTCTACCGTCTCTGGTCTTTGGAACACACGGCACGCACATTCCAAACATGGCAGAGCTACGCGGTATCTCAAGGGTAATAATACCTTTAATATTCCACTGGGGGGACGCAGACACGGGTATCCAAACCCTTAGTGGTTTTTGTTGTACTGAATTGAAATTCTCCCTTTTATTTCCCTAGGAAATTCCCCCAGACCTCTGCAGACTGGGCTGAGATACTGGAACTCCAGAAGCGCTTTCACAGCGCCGAAGTCCAGAAATGGAAGCAGACTCTTCGAGTGTCAGTACAGCTTCTGGATGAGGTAAGCACCAACCTCAAAAGTCTATGGAACATCTAGCCAGGGAGCCAAGCCGAGATCATTCTGTAAGCTGGAGGTCCAACTGATGGTTCCTGTGAGATAGAAGCGGTGCGACCCTTGGGTACACTGTAAATAACTCGCTTTTTCTCTACCTGTCCTCCAGATGAGGATGTCTTTGCAAAGACTGCAGCAAGGAGTTCTGGTCAGCGACCCCACCTCAGAGCCTCTGAAGGAAGATGCCCTCTCATAACAAAGACTGCCACAAAAGCCAATCCATCGGGACATTCCTTAGAAGAAAATGCAGACACACTCCATGCTTGGACACCTCACAGTGTTTTGGGCCAGGAAGTGGACGCCCTCCTTGGTGCGAGCACTGCTGTCTGAGAACTCTCCAGTTTCATAAGCTGGGAACTAACATCCCACCGGGATATATATCCATGGGATACATGTCCTATTGATACTCGAGTGCTGCTTACTGAATGCTACAGACTTGGAGAGAAAGCTCCAAAGTGCAAGAGACCTCCCAAGAAGATGTCGGAACAGGTATCCCCCACATACGTGGACTAGAGTGCTGGAAACAGAAACCCACCACATGGGGGATTCTAGCCTCACAGTTTTCTTTAAAACTGGTCCTTTTTGGTAGCAAAGGAGTTGGTTGAGATTGCCGTGCCCTTTCAATGATTTTTTCCCTCTTACACATACTGGTATATGGAGTTGTCAAACTTGTGAATTCTCCACACCATCAAAACGTGGACCGTCAAGACCATTGGAGCGAAATCTAATCTCACCCACCATCAATAAGAAGGCAAATGTTGATTTGTTTACAGCTTAGGGTCGTAGTATGAGGTTTACCTTGGCCTTACCCATAATCGGGGGTTTCTAAATTTGTTCTCCTGGTTCTACATGTGTTATGGAACCATGTGAGTAGATATAGGGAACACCGTGGCCATCAGAATATAATATATGATAAGTTAACCACATCTAGAGCAACCATATTGGTCTTACTAGAACTGACCAAGATGAACCATCACCGATCCTGACCACTTTCTGGCCAGTTGTCTGCAGTGCCACCAGTCAGCCCGCGGTCCTCGTTGCAGACAGATGGGCAAACCCCACTTGGTTTTATTTATAGAGAGCACTTAGCTTTTATTAAATTATTGTTGTTGTAGAGATTATTATTTTTCTCATCAATGGTTAAAGGTTCCTCCATCAAGTACAAAGCGTAGCAGTTAGAAGAAAATTTCCTTTCACGATTGAGTTTTAGCTATTTATTTATTTTTGTATTGTGAACCGATCACTCCAAAAGCTAGCTTTTATTTGGCTTTATAGTGCTCCTTGTTTTTGTATTGTGAAAGGGCCAAGATGTTGCTTATATTGCCCTTGCTTTGTATCAGGAGAGGACCTCCTTGTAGGCATTGGTGTAACTAGAAGGATCTCAGGGGCTGGCTCCCTTATCTAAAGAGGTCCTGCTGACTAAACCCCTGTACACGATGGCCAAGTGGGTAGCAGACATGGTTTTTGCTCTCGTCCAAGCACGTGGAGACCAGGGGTAAAATATTACCCAACACCATGAGCTTCTGTGCATGTTGGCCAGGATAAAGAGGCCTGTTTAGCAAAAGGCCTCCCTACTCCCCTATTGGGTCAACAGGCATAGAAGATCCATGATCCCTCCGTGGGCCAAAATGAAATCGTGAGGCGATCTTGTAGATCGTTTGAACATATGCCCCAGGCCACTTGTTTGCACCGCTCCTTGCAGGTTCCCTATGGACCATTGTTGCGCTAATTTATTATCCCTTCAGATATCGGTTCTGTTAATTTATTAAGATCCACAGAGTATTTGTATATTGACTGCCACCTAAGGTGTGGGTGGTCTTCATGGGTGTGCCCATAGGCCATCACCAAACTGCCAGACTCCTGCAAGCCATCATTTTTTTGTCAATAGACCCGCAGTATCACAGGGCTCCGCAGATTGCCGAAGTGTGCCAATGGGCTGGCCCCACTGGCCTTTTTAATTTAAGTGTGCTTATTATATACCTCACGGGACTGTGAAAAACCACATGACAAAATGGCCGTTCTTGTGCCACAAGTTGGTGAGGGTCGCCTATCCCTTCTGCCTGGTGTCGGACTATGAGAATCACCGGCTCTTTTCTCCATTAAGGGTTTTGTAGTGTGTGTGCAATTGTCAAGAATCGACGGGGGGGCAGATTCCCAGAAGCCACACTAGACAGAATAATGAAGAAATTAGATAAATTAAACTTAATATTAAATGAGAGAATGATATCGCAAGGAAACCTAATAACACTTATTACTCCATCCCACCTATATCCTCTTTCCATTTAGTTTTCCCCTTCAATGGAGTGGCAGGGGTATCTTCGGATTGTGGCTTGTGGGACATAAATCCCGTTTTCTGTTTTTATTGAATATTGGAACAAATCCTACAATTTAAGGGGCGACGCAGGAACTCGGTAAACGGTTTTCAGACGTCAGGTTTGAAGAACTTGTAGGTATTGATGTCACACCATATCATTGGCGCGTCCGTTCCGGACGGTCAGAAAACACGCACTCGCTTACACGTCACACGGCTGTCGAGTACGCGGTGCTTTCTAGCTCCTTTTGGCATTATGATTGTAAAAGGGAAAATGTTGCTAACGTAAAGGTTTCTTCTTTATGAAAGATCAGATTTTTAATATATATATATTTATTGCAGAATAATTGTTATCTCGACCTTGCTCGTAAGAGCACTTCCTGAACAGGAAGTGGTGGAGTGCGAATAGAAAATGGCTCCCCCCCTGTCTCCTAGGAATCAACAATGAATCTTCAATTACTTTAAGACCTTTCATAGAGAGAAATCAAACTAACCAAGGACTGTGTTCATCCACACACTGTATTAAAATATTTTGCACAAACCAATGTACTGTCACTTTAAAAAGGTGATCATTTAAATAGGGGTGTGTCTGTATGTGGGGGCGGGGCTAAGATGTTAAAGTGATATAACTAGCTGTGGGTGTATGAAATGATAATTTATTGTGTTGTATATGCTGTTGAAGCCTCGACAGCTACGTTTTAGGTCTCTCTCTCTCTCTGGCTCCGAATAGATTGGGCCGGGGCTCGTTTCGAGTTGTAGGACACTTCTTGAGTCCAAAAGGCATTGACAAAAGTATTGTATCCAATTTGGCATTCAACAGCCTTTCTCAAACTGTAATGATGTAGATTGGTTTGAGTTTATGAATGTCTAGCCGTTAACAACCCTGTAAACTTTAAAGATAACATTTTTGTTTACGAGTTGTTTAAAGGGACAGTAGGACAGTAGGAGATATCTTCTAAATCACATTAAATATTCAAACCAGGGCTCAAAAATCATTTAAATTATGATATAGAATACTTCAAAATAGCATTTTTTTGGTCCATACAAGTATAAAAATCTTGTTTTTAAAGTTTACAGCTTGTACAAAGTGGTCACCAACTTGATGCGAAATGGGCTAATGTCCTCTTTTCAATTTTTGTTGTTATGAATAAGACCTCATTCCGTTTTTGCCTGCGCATGAATAGTTTAACAGGTACAGCTGCTGCGACCCACGAGGCATTGCAAAGCTGGGAAGCGGGTGGTCTGTCGAAAAAAAAGAGCTGAGGATACCACCTGCATCTTCAGGACTTAAATAGGTCGGAGCAGCCAGGAGAAAGAAAACGACCCGGAGATTCAATTACAGAAGCTGGCTTCTCTTTATTAACAGTCGCGGACGGACTGTTCTCCTGGCTAAGGGACGCTACTGTAACTTAGGACTATAATATTACATTTTAACCCTTGGCGGGGAGAAAAAAAAAATAGAAACGTCTCAGTAGCTGGACCGATAACTTGTTCCATTCGTTCACCTCCACGGCAGTGACTAATCTGTCTGATGTTCTGCTAGATGTACCTTTCGACCTCTGGAAGCGAAGGAATAAAGATAGACTTGAAGAGATTGTGTGAATGTGTGTCGACCGCTAATATTTATTAAAAATAACTTGAAATTTATGAGCTGTGTGTTTCATAGTTTGTGTTTTCGTTGTCGACGCCTGTGGGCCCCAAAATTGATGTTGTTACATATCATATTTTAGGAGTTCTGAACACACACGTTTTATATCGACTTTTCATATAACTTATATATAGACGACACTTTCCCCTTTCCACTAAGGCCCATCGTGTTTCTTCATGTCCTGCACAATATATATATAATATATATATATATAATTATTATTGATAATAATGTAGAATCAGAAATATTTAGGCAATAAGGGCATTAATCTCATGCCAACACGAACTCCGACTCGTTATCACGGTCTTCTCAGAAACGCATTGACACCTAAACTTGACGAGACATTTATTTTGTCTGAAACAATTATTTTTCTCCTTAAGCAAAAATGTATAATAACACTACCCTGAAAGTTCCTTGACATCCTTGACTGATAATCTAAGCCATGCCTTTCCTAGCGATATAGACTGAAGACATTCTGAACTCTAATACGTTGTATGATATTTTCTCCTGAAAGAGAGGTGACAACTTCCATCCTCTCCATCCTCTCCATCCTAAAATACAATTATTTATATATATATGTTTTAATCTCAGACATCATTGGTGGCCCATGACAAGGCTAGACATGTGTCTTCAGGGTGTGATCCTTCTGAAGCTGCGGTCTCCAGGAGCCAATCTCATTTCCTTTTCTTTCCTCCTGACCACAAGAGCTAATTACATTTCAGAGTAACGATCTCCATTGCCCCCATGACGTGCAGTGAAGGAGTTAATGTTTTTACATTTTCCTTAGCCCACTTTTTTTTTTTCCGCTGAGCTAGAAAGCGCTAAGTCAGCATCTTTCAATTATTAATGAAGCGTGCGGTTTTCACTTAACCGGCTCTAGCATGCAGAGAATCTGTCCTGTCGCACCTTGTGGTTTGATACAAAGAGACACATTTACCTCTGAAGGTCTTGGCCTGAGGGTTGATTTCCAATAGGGTTCATGCCAGGCTGGCAAACCAGTTATAGAGCCTAGAACCCTAAAGTTGAATGACCTGGAACCTCTAGCTGTAGAAAATTAGCCTTCACCCGTTGTCTTGTCTTTTATTTGTAGAAAAAAAAGAAAGCGATAGCAGAAAAGCCGCCGAACCGGTTGGGTGAGAGCAGATAGCGCCGACAGAGATTTAAGTAGCCTGCCATTCATCATTTCAAGTTAAATAGCAGACGTTCCCGTTAATTTAATCTGTGTAATGATTTACCTGTACCTGTTAACTGTACAATTAAACCTTGAAGTATACCTTCAGGGGAGGCTGGCGCGTGGTGCTCTGCAGGTGAGCCAAACACGCAACCCATGATGGGTAACCATAGATTGACTGTCAATATTAATACTGCTTTGGGAATCAGAGTAACAATGTAGAAACAAACAGGAGCCCAAACGTAGACAGACCAAGTGCGGGAAGCAATATAATAAAATGTTATTGGCGGACTGGAAGACAAAGTCTTATTTAGTAGGTAGAAGTCATAGAACTCGTCAAAAGTCAAATAAC
Source organism: Spea multiplicata (assembly GCA_009364415.1). Classification (NCBI taxonomy): domain Eukaryota; kingdom Metazoa; phylum Chordata; class Amphibia; order Anura; family Pelobatidae; genus Spea; species Spea multiplicata. The sequence continues at coordinate 7,677 of VKOC01002652.1, read as the reverse complement.
TGGTAGACCATCCCCTGGTAGAGCCCTATTAAAATCTGAATTACATGACTTGGTTACATTCAATGACCTCAGAAATCTACAAGAGAATAAAGAAAATAGAGCATCACCTATAGAAGGTTACAGAAGGCCGGTTTCCACCATCTCCGGCTCCGTCGTAAATCCATAAATCCATGACCCTCTTCTCTTTGGTTTTCTTCTGTTTCCTTTCCCTTCTTCTTTTTCATCATCTTTCATTCACCCCCTTTGCCTTGTGCCCCAGAGGGAATATTACTCACTGGCCTATTAAAAACACTTCCCATTAGGAGGTAAGATTGAGTTATTTGCAGCTCCGCACCTGGCTCCCAACTGCAAGTAGCCACATTAAATATATCAACGGCGGGATAATCACATTTGTCTCCTACACGCCGACGGTTACGGGACCTGCCGGCAAATTCCGTGTTTCCGTAAAATTAAACATTTAAAACTTCAGTGGGAGAACACCTGGGAATTCGGCATGGAAGCCGATTTCAAAGACAGCGTTTGACCAACGGAGTTTGGAATACGAGCATAAAGAGCCATTATATCCAACATTCTAACAATCACACTTCTCAGTGACAGGCGATGTACTCAGATGTCTTATTCCTCATTGAAGCAGGTCATTTGCATAGAAGAACATGTGATGATGTCACCTAAGGGGAGGAGCCAACACATTTGTAACCATTTTCTACTTGAGTTATACATTTGCTTGCCATTCTGCTAGTGCAATGTATAAATCCTTCTTTTTCCAACGCTGTACATTTACATTATTGCACTGAGAAGGTGCCGGACTAGCCGAGCGACCAACAAAATAATTTTATTTGTCATATGGGGTAAGAATTTCAGTTTTGGAGGGTAAAAACAGCAGTTAAATTTGGTCCTGGAGGCCTCACACTAAGACACACTATGATCACCCTCCACTGTTTGGCATCTGAGGAAACCACCGGCAGTGAAATGCTGACTTCGGCAACTGCAGAGAGGACGCCGGATACACTTTCCGGTGCTTATACAGACCTATGCAATGCATGGAGGGTGAACTTGGATTAGCTCTCAATGCCAGATACCCCTCGCGTTTTCTATAATAGCATGTAAGAACCTTAACATCCTACCCACCATCTTCATTCAAGGTCCCATCACAACGTTGGTACCATTTATCTGCTTATAGGCTGCTCCATATCTTCTGTACCTTCTGCACCATAGGCCTTAATCTGCCACCTTCACCTTAACATGTCCTTTCATCAAACCCAAAAGTCAGGAAACCTCTAGCTTGCTTTGTGCTGGGCACAATAACAAATTTCTCCTTCAGCCGGCTGCTGGAAAGTCTGGTTACTTAGGAATATGGAAGGGGCTTTAACAGAAGACAATGAAACGATTGGCCTGTCCAGTTCATGTTCAAGTATGTACTTAGCCCAAGTATCTCTGAACTGTCCCAGGGTATCAGCCATGCCATCTCTGCTGTAGGACTATCCCATCCAAAAAAATGTTAAAATTATAATATGAGCTCCAAACCAACCACCGACCCAACTTCAAGAAACGTTGTCCATCTATCTCGACGGACAGCCTCTTTGTTTCCAACCATTGATGGACTTTGATGGCTGTGAAAGAGCTTAGGGGCAATAATAAAATAATAAGGCTCTACCTACCCCTTTAATAACCTTTTTAGGGTCCATCAGGCTTCACCCTGAATAGACCTATGGCAATTTAACCTTAGAGAAGAAGACAAGTTGTGTCACTATTCTCGACTCATCCTCTATCAACTATGGCTAATGCGGTTTACATTCGAGTGGCCATGGGATGGAAAACTCTCCTGATTTATATTAAATTATAAGGCAATCACAGCAATAAATCCCATGTATGGAGCTGTCAGGAGGCTCTGTGTACCAAAATGCCAAGAATAATTTGCCATGTTGGGGAGTATTTGTTGAGTCTTTCTTGTGTCTATCAACGTCTATCACTAGAATAGAATGCGAGATGAGATGCCAACATATTCAGCAGCGCTGTACGATGAGACTCTGGATATTGGAAAGAGACACGTGTCTGGTTGACGTTTCCACCGCAGATCTATCAGCCTATAGTATGGAAAGGGAGCTTAGCACCATTGCTATCCCCCCCTCCACCATCCATACAGACTGCCCTTCCCCCCCTCTATGAAGTATGCTAATAGGGACCATCACCGAATCGCTTCCTTCAGCTTCCTCATCAATGCAGCAGTGAGAGGGAGAGCGCGCGGTCAGAGAAAGGAAGAGACATGACACAGATAATGCAAAGAGCAGGAGAGAGAAAGTGACAGGAGGAGGAGGAAACAGGGAGAGGACAGGCAGGGTGGAGAGGATAAAAAGAGAAAGAGAGCAATATATGCATAAATCAGGGGGATGGGGAGATCCGGGGAGCTGTAGGGAAGAGAGACACGCAGAGAGAGACACGCAGAGCTCGGTCTCCCTGGGAACCAGCAGGAATACACCGCATTGCGTTGCGTGGACAAATCACAGCTGGGAAATCCCTCGGCAGGAGACGGTTACCTGCCTGCTTCTCTCCCCGGCAGCCGCCCGCACCTGACGGCGCTCAGTGTCCCTCGCCCAGCCTTCCGCAGAGGCCATCGTCACAGAGGACGAAGCGAAGAGGTAACATGCAGCGCCTCGGACGCGCTCCGAGATGCCTTTTTCATTGGGTTTTTTTTTTACTCTGTCGCATCCGCTCAAGATGAGTTGGTAGGAGGAGAAAGGAGACAGAAGAGAGGAGAGAAGAGAGAGGAGATAGGAGAGGGGGGAATGTGATACTGCAGAGACAGAGAGGGAGGGTGGATGGAAAAAGAAAGGCCAAAGTCACGCTGGACATGGACGGGCACATAGGAGGGATGTGGACGCTGCCGGGTAAAAAGGGGAGACATGGGAAGCAAAGGTGATGGAGACGGGGTCATGGAAGGGAGAGGCTGGGAGATAATGGGTGCCACTGGATGGACAGACAGAAAACATGATGGTGGGGAAATGACACGCTGCGTGCGGCGGACAACAGGGATTAGGAACATGCGGTCATGCTGTGGTTATGGGTCTCACAAAACCCAGATAGTAATGGGAGTTCTAACCCAACAGCCACGGGATCTGGGATCAGAAACCCCCAGGCTAACGTGGGGCAGCAGCAGGGAAAGCAAGGCTAGGCATCGTTCGGTTTAGAGAACCTGGCTCAAGGTAATGCGATTTGTGGTCGGTAGATGCTGGAAGGTTATATTGAAGCCCGGTACGGGTTTGCGAAGGTCACAGCAGGTCAAAACTAAGCAGCAAAAAGGGTGATGGGCATAGCAGTCCATGGATTCTGGGGGATCTTTGTAGCGGGTAACCCGACCTCTGGGGTGTGATGCTAGCAGCCAGGTTTGATCTGTAGAGAAGGTTGCAGGCTCCGGAGGAAGTGACAAGGTCAGACGCGTTTCCCATGGGTATCAGTAAAAGTGAATTAGCTAATGCCCCCCACCCCCTGCTGTCTTCTGCCCTATTCAGCTAACTGCTCTGTGAATACAGGGTTAAGGTCAGCAGATGAGGTAACCTGCCGGCTTTGCGCAATGCTTGGCCCTTTAACGTGACAATACCCTCTGTGTCTGGAAAGAAAGCAAAGCCACGTTACTGAATAGTGCAGATCCGGCTCGGGACCTGAGACTCTGCAGTGTGTCCCACGGGGGCCACTAAGGACTGCATCAGTAACCCTATATATATCTATCTCATCCACTACTTTACAAGGCTGAGGATAGTAGAAAGCCGTCTGTAACAAACATCAGGCGACAGAACCCGTCTATATTACATGTGTTACTATGGGGGATTTCTCCCCAGAGCTTACACTTCGTTGTAGGACCAGCGCCGGGAAAGAGTCGGGGGCTAATGCGGAGCTTTTGGCTGCTACACACAAGATAATTCTCTTCCATAAACTGCTTTTAATTAGTATTCAGATTAATTATGGAAAAGATGATTAAGAACATTGTCATAATTATTATAACTTCCCTCTAGAGGAAGAAAGAGAGACATAGAGAGTGGGAGAGACGGGAAAAGCAAAGGAGGAAGGAAATTGTGAGCGGTAGGGCACTTGGGGCCCTTTCATTGACCCACGTATTGTCCAAGGGGACATCCACCCCCGATACCCAGTTTAGTTACCCCATAGGAGTTAAGGTCTGAAGACATGGATCTTAAGATCTGCCACAATTTTCCCAGCTCCGTATACAATGTCTGTGGTTTGAGATACGTTGTTATAATGTCATACCCTGGGACATAGTTCTTTGATGTCTTCTGCTCCATCATACTAGACCACCGGGGGCAGGAGTAAAGGGCACAGAGGGAGTAGAAAAGCTGGGCAGATTATATTTCAACTTGATTTCATGGTGATCCATAATTAGGCTACTGAAAAAAAGTAACAAGTATTACAATGACCAAAAATGCCAACTTTTCATGGCTTTTTGCATCCCCCATAAAGCATGTGCATGAGGTGGTGGCTGTAGGATGAGTAATTAATCTAAAACAGAAGGTGTGTGGTGTGGAAACGAGGGAGGGCGAAGTACAGGAGGTGGGAGAAAGTCAATGTATGACGGATATATGACAGAGATGAAATGTATTAAGGGAAAGGAGATAGCCAGACATTAATCACAACGTATTCTGTGTAAGAAGGTCCACATTAAGCTCTTTCCTAGAAGGATCTTATCATCAAAGATGGGTTGACCATTGAACAAAAGAGTAAGGTGCATGTGGCCCGAGATACTTCCAGCTCAGTGAGAGATGGTGGGTTTTTTGGTATAAGTGGCCAATTTACCAACTATGGTCCAGATGATCTTCAAGGTGATCTTCAGGGTAACATTGAACATCTGGCTCTTGAAGGAAATGAAAGAGTGACCCAACAGTTCTTACAAAACTGAGCTCTATAGCAATTATCACTTTGAAAGCAGGACACGTAAGAGGGTGTTCCACCTTCTGTCCGATTCCCACCAAGCTACAATGTAGGAACTACCGGTATGTGCTTCTGTCCACAGAAAGTGAGGATTCCCAATATTCTTTTCGACACTAGACTGGCAACATATGACATGGAAATAATGAGACAACCAACATGGGGTTTAGTTGGCTGCCTTTTGTCTTTACAAAGAGGTGTCTACTGAGGAACATCTAATACGGGGAGGGGGCATCACAAGAAAACTGTTTAAATAACCAGATAGACAGAAGTCCTAACAGTCACTAGGAACAGGTACGCACGTAGTCTAATGACAATACCACATAATTTAGACAAGTAGAAATTATCCACATGATCCGTACATAATTACATGCGTGTAGGATATTTATCTTACACACTATGTTTGCAGAAACTTCTAAGGGTAAGTAAAGTATAATTAGCCTAATTAAGCCACACAGACGTGCAAATTAGTATCTCTAATGCATGCTTCTTTTTCTCCTATGTTAAGCTATACATTTAGCAGAAGAAAGGGAGGAGAGTTCTTCATGTCCTCTGACGATGGTGTCTGCGAGATACATACTAGATCTTGTAACTGTATCAGTAAAACAAAATATCATGCATCCTTTTTTTTTTAGATGGGGTACGGCCACAAAAGTTTGTATTTTTTACTAGTATCGCTCAAAAACTTTAAAAAATATAGTCATTTTCTGCTTGGATGGGTTTTCATAAACAAAATATGGTTTGCAAAAGCTGTAGAGAGGCTATCGGTCAAATCTATCGGGCAAACAAGCTACGTTCTTACCGGACTGCGTTGTGGTAATAAATAAAAATGGAATGTCTCGGTCTTAACCACCCACCGGAGCCCTCTGACTAATCAAGGTCAACGGTGAATAGACTTCATTAGCAGGTATCAGCGCAGGAGGAATGTAACCAAAATACCAGTGGTGGCCTACAGGCCTGTTGATGAATGATGTTTATTGGAACAAAACCCTGTTATTCTACAATATCAAATACATCATTTATGACCCAAATCTTTATTTTTTCATGAAATGGAAACGGAAGCGACAAAACTAGAAGCTTCTTCCAGCATGTGCTACCATGAGATCTGTACTTGACCTCAGAAAGTCGTAAATCATATCAGTTACGGTACAACTCCCCCGTCTTCACTTGTTACATAGTTACTGCTAAGGAATATCATGTTGTCTTCTGTTTTCTTGTAGAATTTTTTCATCAACCACCTCTTCCCCCAAAATAAAGATCCCCGCAGCTTGGATTAAAGACCCTACGGCCACGTTCTGCATTCCCGGTGAACTCAAGTCGGATAAAGCGACGGGAAGAGTGGGTGTGGGGTGCCTTCATCTAGCGCAATCTAAAATTAGGCACCCTGGACGGGTCAGCTGGGGGATCGTGTAACAACTTTTAGAAGGGGAGTAAAAAGACTGCGTGGGGGGGGATCGGAAGCGAGAAGAAGGGAGAAGACGACAAGGGTCTCAAAAGAACTAAAGAGAGAGAACTGAAGATTTCATGGCTTGGGAGAAGTAGCAGAGAAAGAGAGTCCAGAGAAGAAAGAAGAAAGAAGAAAGAGAAAAGTCACAATGAGAGAATAATAATAACTATGTAGTCCAGAACTCACCGAATATCAATAACTCAAGGTAACAGCACAAGGTTTGGTGTCTAAGAAGAGCAGAGAATTTCGTGACACTTTGGTCACTCAAAGACTTTTGGTGGAAGAACACGAAGCACATCATGGACTCGTGGCTACGAATTCTGCTCTGTCTCATGGCAGGTAGGTGTCTTTCCTTTAATACCAATTTTAAACGCTCATTTTCACGTCGACGGGTTACCTCCGGCCTCTGGCAGTGACAGCAACGCAACATTTATAAAACGAATTTCCTTACTAATTTGATACATTATACGGATTTGATTTCCGCTAATCCCCCCCCCCCCCGGGAGGTACTATGAATATTTCATTTAAGTTTTGTTTTTCTTATCTGTGGTTAAACATTAAGTAATAATTTCAGGTTGATGGATTTCTGTTATTCTCCAAAGAATAGCACTTAAACCTGGCTGTCGGAAACGAAGGATGAGGCTGGAGGTTGTTTAGGTCACTTTGTTGTTTGGTCGACGCGATCAAAGGTCTACAAAAGGGTTGACAGAAGGCCATTTGCCCGTGCTACCATGAAGGGCACGCCAAATTGTGATGGCATGGTGGTTGCCCAAATTACATAAGCACAGTTGGGTCTCTTATGAGCCTGGACTGTCCGAGACACTAAAAAAAACCTTTTAAAGCATAAGGTATGCGTTGTTGGGTTAAACTTGTCCCGGTTTTCCAGAGTCTCTCGGCCGCGTCAGCTGTCCGCGTATTCCATGGCTCACGCCATGATAGATGTTCCAGGATCTCTAAAAGCAGGTGCAACTATTTAACGTCGGGGTGAGATCCCCCACGTCGCGCACGCTGTATTTTTAGGGAATAGAAGAGCATCTTTAGATTCCTCACCTTACATGAAGGTGAATTGATCAAAGGTTTGCGTCTGGGGACCACCCAAGAAAGTGTGCTACATGGTGGGAATCCATCGATGGTCCAAAATGTGGCTCCGTTTCTCATCTAGAACACGAGGTTTCACTTTAATACAAGCTCTTCGTAACACAATAGGAAGGGCTGTTTATATCATTTCTAAAGTATCTCCAAGGCATAAAGACATCAAGAATTACGTTCCTGCTTTATGCAGATTTTCGGGGGGGGGG
>VKOC01002650.1:0-41778 GCA_009364415.1 Spea multiplicata | reverse complement strand
TGTGTAATATATATATATATATATATATATATATATATATATTTGCGTGGTCATGATGAATAATGATAGCATGCGTTGTGTGGTGCAACATGTCTGATGAGCTGATCTTCTTTGGTAATCTCTTGTTCTGCAGGTCAAGGACAAGTTTGCAGAGTGCCCGTGGTTCACCATCACGATCGTCTGTGACTAACCGCCCCCAAAACACATGGCGGACACAAGGAGGCGGTGGGAGGAATCATGACATACTAATGGAGATTCAGCTGACCAAGGTTAGAATTGTCATCGCTGTACAATTATGTACAAGTCTGTGACTTACATTTCTCATATAATGTTATACATTCAGATAGACCTTTCATTTTAGTGCGTGGACAGAACATATGCATTTATAATATGTAAACTCTTTCTAACGGCATACACTTAAACATACATGCACACACTGTCTCCCTCCTTTCCCTTACGCCACTAACCCCCAACTCACCCCTGACACTCATACCATATTTTTTACACTTATAAAATGTAACACACACACACACACACCATATACAACCGTATTGTAACACACTCACTCTTTAACACAATACACTTACACATGCATACAAAGAAATATTCAGGCTTCACTTTATCCGGATGATAAAGTGTCGGTATACATGCATATAGGTGGGAGACAAAAGCGCAAAGCTGAGGTTGCTGTGTGGCAGCACTGTGCGTTTTGGACACCCATTCCCTGGGTGGATCCGTAGGTGTGTGTTTGCTGACAGGAAACACTGGAGGATTCTTGGTGTGCAGCTCGCTGAAAGGTTATTGTTTATGGATACATACACCATACATTAAAACATACATGTATTTAAACAAAATCCAAACCAGGTGTGTGTAAAACCAGTGTATGTATATGTGTGAGTGTATTAGCAGGCATGTGTAAGGGCACTATATATGGGTAGTGCATGTGTGTGTGTATTTTATTCTGCCCTAGGCAACCTTTACTCTGGTTACGCCACTGTGTAGAAGCCTTGTCTTATACAGGTATGTCTGCATGTAGATTCCCTAAACAGTAAGTTGTACCAAATGGATTAAGAATGTTCTTCATAACTAATATCTACCAACAACTTACATCACCACTTGTAAAATATATCAGGAAGAAGAAAGAATACACAGTACACTATATCATCTGAAATCCTCAACTCATCATAACCATGTAAATTGTTGCGAGAACACTGAGCCTTATCTCAATCTTACTTCAATAAAATGTATTTAAACCTTCGCAGGTGAGCTTTCAGCATGAGTCTTATCCAGCACCCTTTGGAGCAAAAACAGAGATGGTCCATGTAGGGGAACCGGATGAAGTCCCTCTTGCCCGTCAGGTGTTTATAGTGCAGGAGCTGGAGATTAGAGACCGTCTGGCTACATCACACATCAACAAGTTCTTGTACTTGTACACCAGTGAAAAGATGCCGCGCAGAGCTCACTCCAACATGGTGAGAAGGGCAGATTGTCATTGACAAGCGTCTATGGCAGATGTCTTTTATTAGTAAGGTAGAGAAAGTGTGTTTGGATAATATAAGACCAAGGTACTAGGAGTAGAATGATTTAGTCTGTACGAGTAAGGAATAAAGAATGGGGCAGAATGGTAATAACAAGAAGTGTAGGAGATTTAGAGACTACTGTAACCATAAATATGGGTGAATAGAAAGAAAGAAACAAAATAAAAGCTAAGTGAGAGGAGTACAAAAGTAATAGACATAAAGTTGGTATTAGTAGGGAATTGATCTGTCATAGAACTAAGATTAATCTAAATTGTTTTCATTAACTGTTATTAACTACCCCCATTCAATCTGCATAATCTTTTGTAGCTTTCTATTAAAGCGCTTCATGTTTGTCCTGAGGCTGGATTGGGGGGACCCGAATGCTGCCTCCGAATGTCATTGATGCCTCTAAGACTAAATATCGATCAGGTATGTGACCACTATTTCCTTTTCTTAACATGTACCCTATACATACGTCACATCTTTTATCACAGCGAAGCTCTGACCTCGGGGCTTCAATAGAAAAATATGTTTTTATATAAGTAAATTTTTGGATTATGGTTCATTGGAGAAATCCTAAAACTATGTCAGGGCTTTGGTTCTCAACGACTAAGTTTACCCCTTTTTTTCCTTCTCTTATACCAATACCTCCAACATTTCTTGTTTATTTTAGGATGCTCTCTTCTTCTTAAAAGATTTCTTCACAAGTCTGGCATCTGGGATTCAACCTGTTGTTCCCTTGGATTTGGGATCAGATGGTGAGTATATTAGGTAAAGGCATTAAGCACATTGTTAGTTTTTTTCTCTTTTCTCAATATGTCCTCTCTGCCTAGCATCTCGCTTGGATGATACAAGCAAACCAAACTCCGAGACTGATACAGGGTTAGAGACCTCTGCAGAGTCCAATGACGAAGAAACCTCATCTCATAGCTCATCCAGCGATCAGCCCATATACTTCCGGTAATTGATGATAAATGTAAATGTAAGATGGAGAGTGGAAAAGGTCTGTAGTTTCCGGTAAAAGCCAGTGAGGCCCCTGCCAGATGCATGTGATCGGTCTATCCAAGGCGATCGGCACCATGTAGGAGCAGCGTTACAGAAGTCTCTGAGGATTTAGCTTTGCTTTCTTCATGGTGAACACCTTAGTGGGAAAGGGGATCAAATGATTTGCCCAATGTAGACGTCTTGGTAATGCAAGCTGATTTCTCTTTTTCTTTCTGTATTTACAGAGAATTTCGTTTCACTTCAGAGGTGCCAATATGGTTGGATTACCAAGGAAAACATGTTACCACAGAACAAGTGGTAAATAATGGAGGAAGCAGCAGTTCTCATACTCAGCACCTGTCATAGTTTTTATAAATATGTCCAGTGTGTCACAGTATGGCGCTCCTTATATTGAAAAACACAGTGTGGTTGGTCACATCATCTGAACAAAAATCCTGCAATGGTGGCTTGAACAGTGGATGCAGGGTGCAAAATAGTGGCGTTCCCAGCCACAAAACACCGCGATGAAGAAAGAAATGTGAGCAATGAATGCACCTCCATACTGCAACTGATGAATCCACAGAAGTCCCATTAATATAAAAGTATGAAGTATATTGAAAAAATAACAAAAATGGAGAGAAATCTCTTGTTTCGCCGTGAGGTGTAATCATAGACTTCTCTCCGTTGACTTTATTATTTTTTTTCAATAACCTTCATACTTTTATATTAATTGGACTTCTGTGGATTCATTGGTTGGAGGTGCACACATGTTAATTGCTCACATTTTTTTCTTCTTTGCGAGGTTCTTATATTGCCCATTGTTTGCCAGCTAGCGTCACTGTACGGGAGTGTGAGTGTGCTGTAACTCTAAGCTGGCATCACTATACGGCTTTGTGAGGGTGCTGTTACTGCCCTCTGAATCTCAGCTGCTATCTCAGTACGGCCATGCCCTGTGTACCAGCTCTAATCACCATGTGACAGTGTGATATAAATATGGCAAGTTTGGCAGTATGGAGGTCCTTGTATTGCCTTTTGTTTGTTGGCTAGCGACACTGTATCAGAGTGTCAAGTAACCCTCATTTGGGCTTCTGGCATCACTATAAGACTGTGTAAGGGTCCTGTGTTACTGCCTACTGTATGTCAGCTGCAACCTTGCTATGGCAGTGTAAGGGTCCAGTTATCAGATGTTCAGTGATTTATGACCATATGGTTGTGTTTTACAACTGCGTATTCAGCTGCTATATCATTATGGCAGTGCGGGGGTCCTGTTACTGCCCCTGTGTACCAGCTCGTATCACCATGTGACAGTGTGAGAATAATGCTACTGATCTCTGTGTCTTAGCTACTATCTCAGTGTGAAGGTCCTCATATTGCCATCGGTCTGGCCCTCTGTTGCTATCCTGTACCAGTGTATGTTATACAGGTTCAATGGCAGATAGACTCCATGAGGGGGAATACTGTCTCTGCCCAGTTTTCGAAAGCATGTACCCTGTTTTTTTCAGGGCACCTTTGCTGGAATATTAATTGGACTGGCCCAGCTGAACTGCTCCGAACTAAAGCTGAAGAGGCTTTACTGCAGGCATGGGTAAGGCATATATATCATGCGAAGTACAACTTTAACATAGTAATTTAGGTTGAAAAAAGACATCAAATTCAACCTTGATGTTGGCCCAGATGAAAGCAGAAAACCCACATTGAAGCTATTTCCAATAATACATCAAAAAGGGTAAAAAGCCTTCTTGACTCCAAAATGGCAATCTGATTTCTCACTAGATCAAACACACTATAACTGATCATGTCCTTTTAACAAATTATATCCCTGTATATTCTTCTATGCTATAAAATCATCATAGCTCATATTTAAAAGTAACACAATGTCTTTAGGCAGTGAATTGCACATCTTGTACTCTTCTGGCTATAAAGAACCCTTTTCACTTCTTTGTACCATCTTGTAAATGGATAGGTAATTGGATAGTGTCTGGTACAGTCTCGATATGTATTTGTAGAATGCTATAATATCGCCTTTCTTTCTAATGTAAACAAAACAAAAACACATTGTCGGTCCACAGATACTCCAATAGTGTTTTAGTGTTTTAAAGGTCAAGATCTAACTCTTGTAACTACATGCAGTGTTGGAAGCATTGCTCCTAGTCCCGTTGAATGCCATTATTGCTGCCTCATTCATATTTTTGTACTTGGGAACACTTAACTGTCATGTGATGCAAAAGCAGGCACTGATAGGTTAATGCCACAGAAACTTACCTGTGTTTTATGTAAATTAACCATTAGATGGATTTATAAAAGGTCAGATTTGCTCGGGGTATTTGCTTAACATACTAAAGAGCACCTAATCAGCACCTAATACATTACCAACCTTACTATACAATGCAATGCAATTCTTTTTTGACACTTGCGTTGCTAGTATTTCATGCTATCGTGATCAGGAGATACATGTAGTAAAAATAGATTTGTATTATTGTAGAAAGATCCAGGCTTTGGATTTGCATTGTTTTATAGATGCTTAGCTGAGCCAATCCTCCATATGAGAGCCAGTCCTGTTTGGAGAATTAAGACTGGCCTGGAGGGGTAATTACCTCGGCACTTTAGACCACCCAAGATGGTGATAAAGTTACAAAACTTGCAACTCTAAATTACCATTCAAGTTCTAGTAAAGTTTTTTTTTTTATTCCATCCATTGCGAGCAATTTCTTATATGTATGAAATGTAAAAAAAAGTTACTTAGTGTCACATGTTTTGCCAGAGTGTCCATAACAATCAGACAGCAGTGCAGCCCTGCAGTGCGTTATTAACACTGCTAGTACCTGTACCTGTTGAGGACGGCTCTGGTTTTACCATTAAAAATACAAACATTTCCAAATTTGAATAATCCTTTGCCTTTCACAGACTATTGGGAGCCGATAAGGTTTTCTCGTATGCCCTTAATGAGTGGCTGACTGACATTCGCAAGAACCAGCTTCCTGGGATCTTGGGAGGAGTGGGACCCATGCATTCTGTTGTTCAACTCTGTAAGCAAATTCCTGGAGAGGTTTAGTATTATAGAGAGGTTTAGCTTTGGGGCAAAATGAAGGGAAAATTGAATGCTTTGGCAATTTTGAAATGCTACCTGTAAGACATTCTTAAACACCTTGGCAGTGCATGCTGTCTATACGCATCATTTATCATCTATTTATTATATTATTATCTTTAATATTTGTTTTCAACTGTTGTCAACAATTTTTGTACCCAATTTATTGTGTTCAGACCAGCTAATTTCCTTAAGGTCTTCCCTTGGAAAGTGTCCCCGACTGCTTTTCCTCAACTTTAGAATGCTTTACGGATTCCCTTTGGGCATAATTCTTTGGGGGGTAGTGCCCACTCTTGCATCGCCTATGTACTGAGATTTTCACTTATGTTATGCGAGAGCTGCCACCTCGCTGTCTTACCCCAAGGTGATATTGATACAGGAACTGTACTGTTAACTGTGCTAGAAGCTCATGCTAGAACAATTCACAAAAGGTACAGAAAGCATGTAGCAATAGAGAGCTTTTCTAGTGGAAAATAAGAAATGGAGAAAAATTCCACTTGATATTTGCTGGCTATTATTTACTGGATATGTTGTGGTTAACGACAGATGTAATATCAATGCTGCAGTGTATAAGTGAGTAACAAAAATAACACACAGCAGCATTAGCATGCGTTTCCTTTTAAATGTAAGCAACTATGTAAGTGGACTATTTGTTTTTTCTTAGTTCATGGTGTGCGTGACCTTTTCTGGCTCCCCATTGAGCAATATCGCAAGGATGGACGGATTATTCGTGGCCTGCAGAGGGGAGCAGCATCCTTTGGTACCTCAACTGCATCTGCAGCCCTGGAACTCAGCAACAGACTGGTGCAAGCTATACAAGTAATCAAAACACTGTCACATCTGATTACAGCATAGAATGTAACCCTGCCATTACCAAGGGGTTTTAGTACCCTTGAGACCGTAGGTTTTTTTGCTATGTGTTGATTTAATCAAGATTCCCCTTTTCTACACAGTAGGTGCCACTGCTGAACAATGACCTAATTTATGTTTGGGAACATCCCCTGATTCCAGTAATACCATACATAGTTTTTTTATGTTCTAGAGGGCCACATCCATCCCTTACATGTCACCCTATAGTGTGCTATACTATCATTCTACTGGCTTAAGGGGTTTCAGGATAGTGAAGGGTTTTGGTTTTGCTGTGGCACTCTCAGTGTAATATGAAATTGCATTATATAGTATTTAGGCCAGTGATGTCAAAGAGATATCGCAGAGCATACTATATAGTTTTATTTCAATTTTTTGGAAGAAAGATCCCTTGTACAGATCACACTGTGATTAGTACCTAACCTAACCTTGCATTGCTGATTACAATGTACATGATCAGCCAAATGTGGGGTGCAAACAGAGATCCCTGCTGGGTCTCTCCTCTCCTTCATAGACCTTCTGGTAGGTGTCAGCATTGCCAGTAATCAGTCAGGAAGCCAGAGATGTCCCTGCTTGTACGAAAAAGGCTGGATGTACCGGTGCGTCCTAAGAGACATCTTGCCTCACCTTCTATGGATGTGCCAGTAGGTCCTTAGGGTAGCTAAGGGGACTAGGTAAATCAGGTACATTTATAGAGACTGCAGTTGATAATGTTAGGACATTATGTTGATGCTTATGAACATCGAAGGGAATTCACTATCCCTCGTGTTGTTCTGCTTCCAGGCTACAGCAGAAACAGTATATGACATCCTATCTCCAACACCGCCAATATCCCGGGGCTCATTTGATGCCAGACAGTCCCGTAAGCTCAGAAGAGGCCATCAACCAGCAGATCTACGAGAAGGTGTAGCTAAGGCATATGATACTGTGAGAGAGGTGAGTACATATTGAAATTGTTGGCACATTATATAAGCATATGCACTACTACTATTTCCACTGTTAAAGAGTGTTTGTGGAAATTGTAAAATTATATGTTGTCATAAATGTCATGGCAGCAACAATAATTTATGCCTCTACAGGGTGTTATCGACACAGCTCAGACCATCCGTGATGTAGCATCCCGTGGCCATGAACAGAAGGGCTTGACTGGGGCAGTAGGAGGAGTGCTGAGGCAGATCCCACCTACTGTAGTGAAGCCATTCATAGTGGCCACAGAAGCCACGTCAAACCTTCTTGGAGGAATGAGGAACCAGATCCGACCTGATGCTCACAAAGAGGACTCTCAAAAGTGGAGATCCGATGAGGGACAGGACTGAATAATAGCAACTTTCTTTATGAAGTGCCAAAGGAGTTTTAATCTGTGAAGATGATTGGGGTATGCTGGATCTGTGCTTCAAGCTTGGACAAAATAATGTCATTGCAAAACTACCACAGACCAGTCATAAGTACCTTGTCTTTCTCCATTAAACAGCCACTTAATTTTTCCCCATAAAATTCTCTCCATGTTCCTTTTTTCCAGAAGACTACTTTTTAAAAATTTCCCTGTGAATATACTTGGTCACAAAGATAGTAACCCTCCCATATGTTTAATTTCACCATATGTCTCTATGTAATTATTCTATAAAACTGATAACCCATGCAGTGACTGAATCTCATGGCTGGGCTAAGCTATTTCAGTGTAATCACAAGACAATATGGCACTTTTTTGGCCTTGTGTAATGACATTTTCTACCAAGCAGAAAGGGAATCGGAGCACAGAAGTGGCTGTTCTTTCACTGCAAGTGTCTCAAGCACAGCTATACATGGCCTCCTTCCTTTCCTATATAAGTTTTATATCCCGTTTCCCACTTTTAAATGCTTATATTCCAACTCTGAGGCCAAATAAGTATAAATATATAAATATGTATAAATAAAAACAATGTAAAGATTTTCCAGTGTGATATGCTCCTGTTGTACAAAACATAGAGAATAATGTAACATGAAGAATTTCACCAGAACATGGATATACATTTTATTTCACAGAATGTGGGATATGGGGGATAAACTGTGTTAAACCAATAGTTTCTCACACACATTAAGGTATAGTAAGCACACATTTTGTGATTTTGTTCAAACCTTTCTCAGTACTTTGTTATGAAAGGAGTTAATTATCATATTCCAGCAAAAAAGGTGAAACAGCATGAGGCTATTAGCGTGGCATCAGTCCTAGTTTGTATGAAAGTTGTGCAACAATGCACTGCGTTACAACCCAGCTGGTCTGTTATTCTATTGATCACCCGATGACTGTAACGGTCTGGTATTCTATGTGGTGTTGAGTATATATCATGAAACTTAAAGTGCAAGTTTACGTAATTCACGGTAATATGACCAACATGATCCAAGGTGAAGATGAAGGTAACTGTGGCTGTCACTTGTAATATAGAATAACAAAGCTTCAATGTGTGTTCAATGGATGACCCTACTATTTAATAACCAGTCCAAAGAAATGTTGAAGCTGGGCTGTCCTGCCTTCCCACCCGCAGCATAATGATACAGTGATAAAGACTGAACGAAATAAGACGTTTGATACTCCCACTGACTAAGACGGAGATGGTCTCTACTGGCCATGGTTGATCCAGATAAATGTGAATTGGTGATCGTAAACATAGGCTTGTGGTTTGTTTACCATATTTACATTTTGCTGAACTGGCTAATGCCATTTCATGCTCACAGTACTCTCCCTGTTGAAGACTATGGTTGGTCTTGGGCACTCCCTTTTTGAAGTTATAACCTGTTATTTTCGCATTACTCTTAAAGAATAATTTTGTTATTAGCTCAGTAAAAACACAGACAACTCAAGACTCAGATCAGTGCATACAACATGCCGCACAAGCTGTATAGCCCTTGTTGCCAGTGTTTTACACGTTGTGATCATGTGATAGTTTGAGTTAATGCTTTAACCCAACTTAAATGATTCATTTGAAGCAACAAAGGTCTTTTAACAATTTACTGAAACCCCTCATAATGGGTGCTTTACGTCGTTTTGATTGTAGTGAACCAACCAAGGCTTTCGAAATCCAGCCAATATAGATGTGCCTGAGGTTAATTTGTGATTTTTTTTGTGTGTGTTTTACACTGAGCGTCACAATTCTTTATTTTTTGAGTAATCTTTTCCCTGAATCAGATGATTGGTAGCCAGGTCAACTGTGTCCATGCTGCTAATTGATTAGCACCATCTCTGTAAGTCTTTACACCTTTCCTATGAGGGACCTCAGCATATCTTCTTTTTGTCACAGGTTTCTGTTGCCCCCCCCACACACAGGTGTATCATGGACCCCTGCCAATGTCTCTTGTGGTGTTAAAAGATCTTTTTCTGCTGTCTTTGCAATTGTATCATTTCTTTCCCTTTCTGTTGATGCATTCTTACATGATAGGCTTTCCCTTGTTTCCTCCATTGCTTTTTCTACTGGCTCTTTGGGCACAATTTCCCTGCTTTCCTCCAATTTCTGCATTGTGTCCCGGATGGTCTGAATGAGATTTGTGAGCCCAAGCAGGTAGCCATCCTCATGGTTCCCTGCCTCCCAAGCCACATCATGCCTCAGGGTAAGGTGAGCAGGTGCTGGAGATGTTTTGCCAAAATCGATCATCCACACGTTTGAGAAGCCTCGACGGTCATGAACAAAAAGGAGGGAGCTGCCAATCACCTGAGGCAGGAAAGCAACAGATTTCACATAACCACCTTTCTAACTAAAGTCTTAATGTTTACATATACACCCTATTATACACACTTTCTAGTAGAAAATGACCAAAACATTTACATTTTCCCTGACTATTAAATACAGTGCTATGTGGAGTAATGTCTTATTTCATTTTATTCCAATAAACTTTCTTGACATACCAAGAGGCTGCAATATTTGTCAGTTATGTGCAGGTTTAGAGGATCTCCCAAAGCAGGGTGGGATTGTCTGACTAAATAGCTGAAATACTAACATGCAAATGTCATGAAATCAGTTATTCTTGTAATCACACTAAGGTTTTTGAAATATTTGTGAAAGAACTTCATCCTGCCTCATTATTCTCTGGATCATATAATCTTTCCTATTCCTGTATTCTATACAATTAAAAAAAAGAAAAAAGCAAACTATGCAGTTCTTTAGCAGGGGAAGTATGCTGCATGTTAGGGATGTATCTACCCAGGAAAAAAGGCAGGAAGTGAAAGTGTATCTAATATTACAATGCCACGTGGTATGTGATTCATTTGTATCCCAAGATTTTTTTTGGGTGAGGGTTTAACTTGTTTGCCTTAACCATGGCAAAAAGCTTACACTTGTTTTTATTGTTATGTCTAGCAAAATGGGATTGTATAACCTTCAGGAGTCTGTTGTGAGTAGCGGCTCAACATATTGAGTAGAGCAAACTAGTAAAATCATTACACTGCATTGGGGATATCCAAAAGACTAAAGTGCTGCACCATGCATTTCTTTTTGGTTACATTGTTGCAATCTTTATACCTATAGAGATTCCTTTTTGGGCGAGAAAAAGATCGCAGATTTTTATATTTTTGAATCCACATTTTCTTTAGTCTTAATCTGAAGGTTTTGTTTGAGACAAACGGAAATGGCTTCAACAAATTTTTTTTCTTAACAAAAAAGGGAAGCGGCAGAACATGAACTCGGAATTGGAATTACACGGTTTTCTTTCTCTTTCTTTCTTTATTAAAGATTATGTGCTCATGCTGTACGTACATGGCATGAACTACCAAGAGCTGAGACACAGTAAAGCATCTTAATTGTAATACTTATAATACTTATCACATATGTTGCCTCTTTTTTTTTAACTACAACTTGATTTCTCACTGGCACAAAACACAAAGGTCTTATACTGGCCTGTTGACATCTCTAAACAGCAGCTTTTGTCCCTTCTTACTGACCTCATGTGTGCTGAAGAATACAGATTCCTTAAGAACAGCTTGCATGCCCTCCAGTCTGTTCAAGTAGGCAGCCTGCAATGAACAAACTGTTATTCTGACTTCATTCATCTCAATGTGACAGCAATTTACAGGAACCATCAGCTCTCCACTTTTATTACCTTATTTGCTTGATTATAAGACAAGGGTTTTTTTAGCGCAAATACTCCTTGTCATTTATTTGAGGTTGTCTTCTAATCAGACCTCAGATAGAGGCATGATGCACGCAGACAACCTCCGCTGCTGCCGGCACTTCTGCTGGAGCTTCTATGACGGAGCACCAGCGTGACATGACCTTCCGGTGCTCTGCCATAGAAGCCCTGGCGGAACGGGGAGCAGAGGTTGTCTACGCGCAGCACGCAGACGTCCACTGGCTGCCCCCACTACATACCAGGGAGTCTGAGGTACGGGGGAAGCATTGGTAAGTCAGGTGGGCATATAGGGGTTAAAATCCATTACTATAGGCAGAGTGGCATATAGGGGGTTAAAAGGCATTACTACAGGCAGAGTGGCATTTAGGAGGTTAAAAGGCATTTCTGTAGGCAGAGTGGCATATAGGGGGTAAAAGGCATTTCTGGAGCAGAGTGATATATCAGGAAGGCAGAGTGGCATATAGGAGGTTAAAAGGCATTTCTGTAGGCAGAGTGGCATATAGGGGTAAAAGGCATTTCTGCGGCAGAGTGATATATCAGGGAGGCAGAATGGCATATAAGGGAGTCTAAGGTGTATCTGGGGGGGCAGATGTCCATAACTGTGGGGCAGGTTGGCAAATAAAAGGAAATAAAAACATTAAAAAAAAAAACATTTTTCTCAATCACAGTTTATTAAATATGAAAAATAGTTTCCATGTATGTGAATTAATATTTATTAGTAAAACATTTTTCATATAGGGTAGTCTTATATTCAGTTGGTCTCATGATCAAGCAAATACGGTATTTATTGTTTGCTATAGCACCATAATATTTTGCAACACTGCATAGAAGCAAGCAATGCAGAGAAACGTGAGAATATATATATATATATTTTTTTTTTAACCAGATGACCACCAAGTGCCATAGAATATTGTATTTGCTCGATTGTAAGATGACCCCCCCAAATTTGAAAAAAAGAAAAAGTTTTACAAGTAAATGTTAATTCACATGTAAAGTTTTTTTTCATTTTAAATAAAAACTACAATTGAGAAAACATGCTCCGTTACAGAAGCTCCGGCAGAAGCGGAGGATGTCTGTGCGCATGGCGCAGACATTCACAGCCAGAGAGGAGGATCCAGGTCCCCTGCAGCGCTGCGAGGTATCCCCCTCTCTGGCAGCTGGTGAACGTCTATGCGCCACCTCCGCTTCTGCCCGGTACTTCCACTGGGGCTTCTATGGTGGAGCACTGGAAGGCCACGTCACGCCGGCGCTGGGTCACGGAAGCCCCAGAGGAAGTGCTGGCAGCAGCAGAGGTTGACAGGAAGATCCAGGTCACCTGCAGTGCTGCGGGGAATCTGGATCTTAGTCTTATAGTCAGACCTCTGAGGTCCGATTATAAGACAACCTTGAATACAGTATAAGACGAGGGATATTTTTCAAAGCGTTTGCTCTGGAAAATACCTTGTCTTATATTCGAGCAAATGCGGTAATAAAAAATCAATGAAATCGAATTCTAAAATGTATACATTTATTTAAAGTGAATGAATTACAAATGTGTACATGGGTGTATATCAATATACATCCAAATACTCATGCTATTATCTAGTTTTTGTGTTCTGCAGTGTATAGAAAGATTTGCATTAACATGGAAGCCTTTAGGTCCCATAAAAATGTTATTTACAAAAGCACTTTTAATCATTACATACGGCACGCTGTGTAAGGAATTTGTTATTTATCATAACTATTCCATGATGTGATATGTTTGAGCTGTAATAATTTCTCATTAAATATATTCATTACAGATAAAGTATTTCAGCAAAAACCTATTTAATTTTTCTACCTAACAAGATTGACACTATGCCAGTTTGAGATAACTAGCAAAATAATGTATTTGTTCTGTGTTCCCTTAATTATCTTAAGCTGCAATGGGACGTAAAGATTGTTATACATGGTAAACCATTAAAAATGATTATATTAGAATTATATTTAGATTTTTACCATATATATGATGCCGAGCAGGCTGTGCATAAATTTGGAATTTAATAGTTTTTATCTGTGCGGTAATACAACTCCCTCACCATAATATCAGTCCGACCCTTGGTAAAAGTGATAAATGTCTCCATGATCTTCACTCGGCTTTTCATTTGCTTGAAGTCTTTCTTCACTGGACCCCCTTCAATCTGTCAGAGACATGACATTGTCTGTATGTATTTTGTTGCCACATATTCAGGACACCAAATATGATTTCATAAAGGTTTGCAGGAAAAGAGATGCAGCTCCCAGAGATGAAAATTACAAAGGGTGTAAATGCACAGTAACATTTTTTATGCTTAGTTTCAAAAATATTTACTCTACTATGCGGCGATGGAAAGTATAGTCGCTGAATGGGACCTTCTGAGGGACAAAGACCAAGTGCCACACTGCCAATATGTACCTTGTAAGAAGCTGATATAACACCAACAGCTTTAAAATCTATTTATCCAAATTTGCTCATAGCCTTTGTTTTCCAACTGTCATTTTTTGGAGATAGTGGTTTTAAATTATATAGTCTGTGTGATTTATTTATTGAAAGAATAATTGTGGTTTCAGTTGCCTCATTTCACTATTCATTATGAGGGTAGTAGAAGTATTATTAAACACTCGTCTACAGACACCAGACAAGCCAGGAGGCTTGTTTTTTCCTCAGAAATCTCATGGTGCTGCCACAACCACAAGGGATTCTGGGTAGGTACATGCCAATAAGGTCAACAATGATCACCCTTTGCTTCTATATCCACTTTATACATGTAGACGAGTGTTTAATAATGCTTCTACTACTCCCTTAATTTTAAGTGGAAGGGTTTTCCATGACCTTTACCGACCATAACTTTTGTTATTGGTATTTCTTGTGCTTCCCCAAGCCTCAAGTATTAAGTCAGTATCACAACCTCATGCTGGGAGTCCCATTAAGGACAAAACAGCTATGCATGAGGTACCTCTTACCTGAGTTTTGTCTAAAGGCTTCTTGTACAGCAGGCAATTACTTTCAAGGGTACCTGGTCAACTCATCAGGGCTGAGTTCTTTGGGGCAATAGCTGTCCCCTTTTACACCTGCCATCAGGGTTAGACTGAATAATTATCATTGTGTAATATTTTCCTACTTTCAGGTCAAGACTTGTATTATTTTGTAAAACACAAGGTCAAATAGTTCTGCTTTAAATACAAACGTTTAAACACATAAGTTAAAAAGAACTGACTTTAGTAAGAAGAATTCTAAGTTATGGCATTCATCATACTTTCAGCCTCCCAGGTATTGTGACTCACTGTGGCTCCTTCAATGCGAAAGCCCAACAGAGCTGTCGAGCTTACGGTCTCCCTCCACTGCATGTAACGAGGTTTGGTGATGGCTTTCTGGTCATTCTCTTCAGAAGTGGGGGCTAAGGGATCCACACTGACCATCTTGTTATACATGTCTTTACGTGGGGTTGGCTTCAGCTGGGCTTTTGCAAGTTCCTCTTCTAGATATGTCCTGAAGCATAAGGGTTTTGAGATTTATATTATATATAGTAATAAACAGGAACTGTGATATCCTGGCTCAGACTGTCCCTTCTGAAAAAGGCAGTAGCTCTATGTTAGAAACAGTGATTGGTAATCTATGTTGTGTACGGTCTTGCTGAGAGAGGAGAATTATCACTGATCCATGGGGCATCAATCTATGTGGAGATACAGGAATGAATCTTACCTGATACCCATTTTGCAATCCATAATGCTAGGACATTCCAGGCCCATGAGGAGGTCCTCCATCTTTATATATGTCTGGCCATCTCTCTCCACCAAGCCATGATAGGTGGGTACATATGGTCTGAGGGCATCCTCCATAAGTGCCACCAGACAGGCATTCTCTATGGGGCTGAACTTCTTAAGGATATGGCCTCGCTCACTTGTCTTAAAGTTACCTGTGAGAGAATCCACATTGGTAAATAATCAAGGAATACAGGATGCCAAAATTCCCACTACAAGATATAATTAATTATACCAAGTTTAAGGTGAGCCATACCTTCACAGGCACAAGTATTCTAATCAAGTCTGCCCTACCATTATATTGAGTACTGAAGCAATGTTCACGTTTATTTCCCAAATATGTGAGCCACTATTAATGTCATCTCAAAGCGGATCACTACAGCATAATGATTTTTATAAAAAACCGTACCCTAGAAATTCACATTGGATAGGAATGCAACATAATCTTGCATAGGATGTGTGGCTGGGAGGCTTGGTGGTAACCAAAAATACTAATTATACTCTTTTAATTCCATCTTCATAGCTTCCCTCTCTATGGTCTGTCAACAGGAGGCGCAGTCATACCTTCGTGTCCAGCCAGCTGTACCCAGGAATTCTGCCGACGAAGGGACCAATGCACCATTGTAAAGAATGTCTTCCAAGATTTGGTCTACAAAACATATGTGTTTTAATGCAGACTATTTCTCATTTATTCATTTATATAGAGACTTCTCTGATATTACTGAATACTGCTAATAAATAATTTTCCTAGCTTTGGGCCCGTAAAAACTTATAAAACAGACTATAATAACTATGGTCTGATCACAGTGTACCAATAGGATGTTTCCAGTACGAAGGAAGTCTGTGCCAGACATGAGAGCCACACTCTTTTGTGTGGGGAAAATATTCCATCCTCAGGCTACTGTAGTTAATTAAATTAGATAATGTAAATTGAGGGGGGAGGTGAGAAACAATATGCTAACCTAAGAAAGTGTTATAGGTGAGAGAAAGAAACACGCAAGTGGATTGTAATGGAATAACCATGAAGGGTTAGGGTAGGGTCACTAAAAGTACTAAAAGTACTAAACAAGTATTAGGTGGCATTCTAAAATTCATACGCACAATCATTACCTCCCAAGCATCTGTTTTTTCATGCTTATAGTGCATAACAGCTTCATGGCAAAGCATATAATGAAACTCAGTGCTTAATCTATATTAAATGTAAATATTTATGTAAATACAATACTAGGCTTTGAAATAACTCATTAAGGAAATGAACACTTTTAAATATTCAATATAAAAGTTATCCAGAACAAATTGTTAAAGCACTGTAACAACTATAATATCTCATGACTGGATTTATTCAGTAGGATCATGCTTAATGTTTCTTATATTAGGCCAGACCCATAAAAAAAGCACATGATACTAATTTATCCATAGCCATCAATACGACATTGCAGAAAACACTGGTTGTCCAGAATTTACTTTCAAGTGCCTTAACATCTGGCTTGACATGTATCCATCACATTTGCAAGGAACATGGTTTGTCCTCTTCATGTAGGAAACAGGCTGGTCAGGGGGTTAACACGGATAAGGCAATGAAAATGCTCCAAAACTAGGGTTGAGCATCTACATGAGAAAATATAGTTCCCATGCATGTTATTTTCATTAACATGACTTAATTATGTAATATGGCAAAACTTTTTCATTTTAGAAAATAATAAACATACCGCTATGCACAAACACATGATGCAGTGTGAGTAGATTTTGAGAATATGGGTGAATAACTTGGGCTGATTCACATGAAGAGAGACTGGAAAACACAACACTCTGGCCCGGAGAAACATATGGAAAGATGTAGAACATGAACAATGTGTCTATGAGGACTCTGCTCGGAAGTGACCAGGGTCATTCTATGGGCACAGCCAATAGACAATTCACTGAGTGATCTCTCTAACAAAATAGATAAGGTGACCTAACCCAATAAGTCAGTTTTATTTTTCTATGGTTATCTAAAGCCGTTGATGTTACCCTTACCACCATGGAGGGTACATATGGATGCAGGACACAATTATGTATTCTAATCCCTTCAAGGGATCCCCGGGCTTGACACTAACTCTGTTAGTGTGCTCTACCACCAAATGAACTCAGTTAATGTTTTTCATATTATTCAGATTTTTGTCCCTTCTCGTGAAGCAGTGTAGGCCATTGCCTTCTGCCATAGAATTGAAAAAAACAACATTTTCTCTTACATTCTTTCAGATCCATTCGGGTTGTATTGTCCCTTTCCATAGGTGTGTATAAACATAAGAAAATGCAGGAGTGTGGTATTTTTAGTATATAAGATATGCCTATTCCCCCTCTTTCTCATACCTTCTCAATCCACTGTCACTTCTCCCACCACATTCTTCCACGGTAGGAATGTCTCCTCCACCCTCTCTACACCTTCACTCCCCACTCTCTCAGAGCTATCTGGTCCACCCTGTACTAGCTCTTATTTCTTTTCCTCAGCAGGAATCCCTCTAAATAATAGAGTCTCTATCACATATTAATCTATCTTCTCCTCACACAGGCATTTCTCCTCTCTTTCAAAAGCAAGTTTCTCTTCCCCCCTCCTATCCTCGGGCAGGGATCTCCCTCCTCTTGCTGTGTTTACATTATTAAAATAGTTTCCAAACTGCCTGTCTCCTAGGGGTCTGTTTGTTCAGCCTTGACTTCCCCTCTTGGCTGCAGACACACACACATATAAAGTACAAAGGGATAGGAAGCACAATTTTAAAATACAGCCCCAATATATACCCCTGACTTGTGTACCACCCCCATTATTCAGATCACTTAGAGATGAAGACTCTGGACTGTAGGGCACTGGTGGAAATAATACAACGCCTGTAATTTTGGTCAGCCACGTGCCTGCTTTGAAACATGGGTGCTTTGGTTCACACAAAATCCATGGGGCATGAAAGTGACAGCTTGATTACCCCAATGGAGGCGGTTGACCCGTGCTTGGCACAATTAGAACTGTCTGCCTTTTTGAGGTTAGACTCTTTCAAAATTAGATGGGTGATAAACTGCTCCTCACTAGGCCTAAAGTTTAATAAAAAAAATTTAAAATACACTAAACACGCAGATCTTTAAAAAGTCGCTCATTGCTAGTTATGTTTGCTGTCTTACAGGTTATGTAAGAGATCAGTGTCTCCCTGGCAGGCAACACACTGTGTCAGTTATATAAGGCCTATTCTGTGTGATACAGGACATGGGGGAGGGGGGGCTTCCCCGGATACACAGGGAGTTCCCTTTCTTCCGCAGCTTGCAATTTAACTCTTAGCTGCCTTGCACACTCATGCTTTGCATTTGTGGATCAAGAGGCAAAATGTTCTAAACAGCTACAAATATATACAAAAATTATATGCTCTCTGCAGATGCACAAAAATGCACGTGAAAAAAAAACTTGAGGGGCAGGAAATGCACAGAGAAGAGATTCTCTACTGGGTCAGGTAGAAAGGGCTTTATCTCTTTGCACAATCTCTAAAGACAAGGGGAAACCGCACAGCACAGCTTTGTTGCGAGACCACAAAGGTAAAACAGGTTGATTATAACACGGGCAATCCTTGAAGAAGAAAGACTACAGAATTTTGATCCATTCCAATTCATAAACCCATCACAGTATGGTGTATGTGGCCCTTAAGCACTTAAACACTGGCCCTCTTTGGGGGCAGAAGACAATTGGGGCTTCAATTTTCAAGTCAATTTCTTTAAAACAAGAATTACTTTGCAATGTTATACTGATGTATACAGTTCCCTTTTTACATTGCATTATATGTGCGATCAGCACTCTAAGTAATAACTTGGCGTTGTATGTAACTAGCCGCTCATGTTCAGCCAAGGTCTAACAACAATATAACATATATAACAACTGAATCTCTTGTGTTTCAGTAATATTTTGGTTTTCTATCTGGCAAAGTTTTGTAGCAGTTATGACGCAGCCATATTAAATATCCAATCTGACATATGTTGGAGCTGCAAAACAATTTAGTACAATTCAATACAATTTTTGGTGCCAGAAGTATCACTTTTAAGAGCCTCAGCTCTCGGGTTGTGGCTATATATATTTTACATATTACCTAAAGATCATAGGAATTCATCTAGTATATACGTTCTGGATCAACACATGTCCTTTGTTTGTGTCTTCTTCATGAAACTCTCAACTTTAAAAATGATGAAATGCTGTCTAATCTGATACTACCCTACTCCACGCAGCATTCTCAAATACCCTTCCCTTTACTCCGGCATCTTCTACACCTTTGTTTCATTGTGAAAATGTCTACTTGTCCCTCCTGTACTTGATTATTTCACTCCTCACCTTTCCATTTTCTCTCTCATCCACCCTCCTTCTGTGCCCTCCCCCCTGTCCCCCTTCCCCTGGCAGTGATCACCAGTCCCCCTCCCTTTCTTGTGATCACCCATCCCCTCCCTGCTGTGATCACCCAGTCCCCCTCCCTTCTGTGATCACCCAGTCCCCCTCCCTGCTGTGATCACCCAGTCATGGCCAAATTCTTAGAACTGTGTCTCTTGCAAACCACAAACTAAAGACGTCACCACAGGCAGGGAAATCCTTCTGTACAATAAGAGAAAGGAGAGACAGGGAGGCTAGAAGAGGGCAAGAGACTTGGAGGGCACTCAGAGATAAAACCTCAGAAATAAAAGTCAAACGATGTTTGTCACTCAGCAGAAAGTAACATAGGGGATGGAAATGGGGAAAAAAAGTTACAAAAGACAGTGAGGTGAAAAAAGACATCTTGGGTCAGTGGATTTACACTAGAGGGGTGCAGCGTCAATATGGTCACTAACACCTTATTTACTGAGGGTACTAAAAACCTACAGATTTTTGCGTGGTTTGACGATACGGTTCTTTAGCTATGATTCCTCTTTTTTATTTTTACTGAACTCATAGAAATTAAACATAATTTTTTGGACAAATTGCACTTTCTCTTGATACCACTTTAAGATGTATTGCCCAACATTTAGTATGAACAGTATATCACAAAAATGATTTTTTTTTGTACGATTTTCAATTATTGTCACTAAAGTAGCTGAGTTGACCAATACATTGATTAAAGTGTCTTGAATTTCAAAATACTATATGTAAGGATTACTACAGTATATCTTTGTATCTTTATTAACGATTTTGTACTAGTATGGGGTCATGTATTGTGGTATAAGCAAGCGACTGTACATGTATGAGCATGAGTGTGTGTGTGTTGTAATTATGTGTAAATGTGGAGGTGCATGTGTAAATATTTGTGCCAGTTGTGCACTCAGACATTATTGAAGCCTAAATAGCTATTCTGCAAGGTCTATAACAAATAACCAACTACATATATATGATGACTATTCAATGCACCATCATGCAGCACTTACAGCAACTCTTAATTCCAAGGCTGTTCTTTTTTACCTAAAAACATCTTCTAACATCAGTCTAAAAAACACTGTTTTGCTCCCTTCCCCCACAAACTGATCACATGTGACCCCTCCACGAGATCTGAGCTTCTGTGAGTGTGAGGGCAACGACACTGAGTGTGACACAGTTACGTTTACCCAGGGTGGTAGGGCAAGTTCATAACAAAATAATAGTTACTTAGTTAAGGTTAAAAAAGACTTCAAGTTCAACTTATCCAAGATAACCCTTAATTGCATCGATCAAGGCAGAAGGGAGAACATTTCTTCTTGATGCCTTTTCTATTACAATGTGTATTTCTCAGTATTCTTTCTTGCCAACATGTAAGTCAATTTATTCTTAAAAGCATCCATTGAGCCCGAGGTGACCACATTCATGTGTGCGTGTGTATTTTGTTATTTATTTAGTGCAAACAGATGTGTTTAGTGCTTTATAGTTTACAGTATAATAAGGGGAGGTACGATAAGAGCAGCTGAACAGTAACCACAGTGACCATACATGCATTATAACACGTATGAATACATTATGAAAGGAAGCTCCTGACCAAAAGAGCACTTGCCTTACAGTCTAAGTAACGACTTCTTATAGGTAAGCACATTAAATGAGTGATTGTGTAGTTAAAACTCTCTTCCTCTCCCCCTCCAGTTTTGGTTCTTAAAGGCTCTTTTGGAACATGTCATTGGAACTATATCTGGCTATGTTATATGGCAAATAAACACAAGTTGCCATTTTTGTAAATTGCATATGATATCAGACATACTTGCACATTGCTGGTAATAAATAAGTCATCGGTAGAAAGTGCCATCAGTATAACTGATATATATATATATATATATATATATATATATATACATTTTTATATAAGAATAAAAATAATTTGAGAATTATTTCATGTACTAGACTGCAAATTAGCGAAAATTATTCCTTCATATACATTTGAATAATTGCTGCAGATTTAACTAGAGATCCACACCTTGTATTGCACCCCTCGTGTCTAATTAGGTTTTCCTTCTGCATTACTCGATGAGAATTGTCATATCTGTGCCTGCCTGAGTGTAGCTTCTAAAGGTTAACGTCACAGTTAACATTATGGCATGTGGTTTAAGAAACCCTTATTAATGGTCTCTTGATACCAAGCCAAGGTCAGGTAGACCAAGAGATCTTCAAATTTTCCACATCTTAATAAGTGATTAAACAGTACTGACTGGCATTTTCAAGGCTTTGGATTTCCTTTTATATCCTTTTCCATCTTTATAAAATTCCATTACTTTGTTACGCAGGTCTTTTGACGGTTCTTTTCTGCTTCCCCTGGCTCAGTATCCCGCCTGCTCAGTGCATCCACATGAGAGCTAACAAACTCATTGACTATTTATACACAGACACTAATTTCAATTTTAAAAGCCACAGGTGTGGGAAATTAACCTTTAATTGCCATTTTATCCTGTTTGTGTCACCTTGTGTGTCTGTAACAAGGCCAAACATTCAAGAGTTTGTAAACTTTTGATCAGGACCATTTGGGTGATATCATTATGATTTAGTAAAGTATAGTATAGTAGGTTGAAAAAAGACATCAGTCCATCAAGTTCAACCGTTCACACATACCCACTTCTTAAATTCTAAACTTGATCCAAAACTTGGGGCAATTACCAATTAGGCCACAACAGGGAAAAGTAATTCCTTCTTGATTCCATTGTGGAATAGTAATCCAGATTACTCCCTGGATCAATTTGCTAATACGACTGTCCTTTTATCAGTTGTAGCCCTTTATGTTATGCTTAACCAGAAAAGCATCAAGACCTTTCTTAAGAATATCCACACAGTTAGATAATACAACATCCGTAGGCAGAGAATTCTCCAGCTCTATAACATCCTTCTTAAAAACTGGTGCCCAAAATTGCACTACATATTCAAGGTGAGGCCTCACCATTGCTCTATAAAGAGGTAAAATTATATTTTCATCTCGTGATTTAATACTCCTCTTTATGCCAATATCTTACTGGCTTTTGCAACTGCTGACTGGCACTGCGCTTAGTTGTTAAGTCTATGGTCTACAATTATACCCAATTCCTTCTCCTTTTCTACTTTTCCCAATGCAATGCCCTTTAGAGGGTACCTTACACTTATCTATATTTAATCTCACCTGCCACTTATTTGCCCAGTCCACTAGTTTATCCAAATCATTCTGAAGAGAAGCTAAATCCTGGTCAGACTTTATGACCTAACCTAATTTTGTGTCATCAGCAAACACAGACAAGTGACTTCCAATATCTATTGCAAGATCATTAATAAAAAAACTCAAATAGAACAGGACCCAAGAGGCACCCCACTTACCACAGGTGTCCAGTTTGAGAATTTACGATTAACAACTCTTTGGACCCTGTCACTAAGCCAATTTCTAATCCAAACACAGGCATTTTTCCTAAGGTCGATTTTAGGTCTGCAACTAACGATTATTTTCATAATCGATTAGTTGGCCGATTATTTTTTCGATTAATCGATTAATCGGATAAAAAAATGTAAATTTTATTTCCCAACCTGCCCCCCCCAGTTATGCACATTTGAGCCCAGGCTTGCCATCTACAGCAACACCCTGATCTATACATTTACTTACAACATCATACAATTCAATTAAATTGGTCTGACATAGTCTGTTCTTCACAAAATCATGCTGACTCCTACTGAAGATATTATTGTTCACAGTATATTCCTGGATGCCATCTCTTAGTAAACTCTCAATGTCCCCACCACAGATGTTAAGCTTACAGGTCTGTAGTTCCCAGGCTCAGATTTTGATCCTTTTTTAAAAATGGAAACCACATTAGCTTTCTGCCAAGTGGTCTGGCTATTTCTTGACTAACTTCCCATATTTGCTCCTCACTTATTCAGTCAACCCACACAACTTATATATTGTTTTATATATTGTTTTTTTTCAGGACAAGAAGGGCTTTCTTCAGATACCATTGTTTTGATCACATTATCTAATTTCCCATAACAAATAATAAAAGATGATGACTTTTACTCATCCAAAAAGCTAATGAAAAAACCTGCTAAATAGATTCTAATATTTGTCCTGAGTTTAGAAATACCCAATGTTTTTATGTTTTGTTTGCTTTTTTCTGCAAGTTATTGGACAATAAGTACAAGCAGCGTTTTGCTATTTCCAAATCTGGTAATTCTTCCCCTATGTGCAATTTTGGGTATCTTTGAAACCGGCCAAGGCAATTTACCCCATCAAACCATATATTTTTAAAAACTAGACTCAAGGTATTTAAAATGCTGGTATTTTAACCCTTTCCATGCACTAACTCTACTACTACCCTTTCTCAAACACTGTGGTAGTAATTTATTTTGTGTTGTTTTATGACTGAAATTGCACTTCAGGTATGGAATTACAGCTCCTGGTATACATCAAACAACACCCCAATATGTGTTCAGCAAGATCTCCCGAGTACAGTGATACCCCCTTCCATGCATGGGTTTGTCGTGTTGTTCGTGATCGAGACATTTCAGCGACATCATTGAAGTTTAGGAGGCAATCAAACTTTTTTAAGACGGGAGCGGTGTATGGTGTGCAGTGTATGGCGGATGTTGATGCCCCGGGGAGGGGCCAGACATGGTCCCTGATGCTGGTCTTGGTGTTGCTGAATGCTTCAACATCGAGGAATTACAGCAACACCGCAAAATCAATGCCAACATTTCACAATTTCTGTACCTATATCACACCCTGCCCTTCTGTGTACCATGAGTACAATGATCAAACTCCAAACTGAAACATAGTGTTCTACTCATATGCTGATATTCTCTGATATTGTGAACAAAGTATCAGTCTCTCTCTTCTACAGCTGAGTAATTTAGTTGTCCCACTTTATGGGATAAATACAAACGATCCACAGGGGTGACAAAAGAGCTCCCTTCTGTAGGGGTGGCCAAAATAGACAGGAACTTTCCCTTGTCCCCAATGTAACAACCTGTTTGTCTTCCTTTTCCACTTAGACCTGGCACATGTCTTGCTCAGTGTGACCAGAGGGTATGCCTCTTTTTACAGTTGTACAATCATTTTCCATGGTCATAAGCTATCTTTATAAATATAGCATAATCCCACTTAATTAAAAAACCCATAAAAGGTAACGCTCTCTGCAAACAAGATATTCCAGGCCCAACATACAAGCCATGGGAAGCTGCTTTATTAGGAGGGTACATTTTAATCATGATGGAACGGAAAATATATAACATTAATGTTATTCCAAAAACAGAAATTAAAACAATAAAAAATAGTAATGGTCATGAAAGAGGGTGTGTTTAACAGATGAAAAACAGCAAATAGTTTTTACTTTTCTAAAAGTGCAGACCTAAAATGGCTAAGAGTTTCACTCTTAAATCACACAGTGTACACAGAATACAGGAGGCAGATACCACCCTGCCCTCAATTAGGTGACACAATGGTATACGCATTAGTCTGTACCCCCACAAACTGACAAAAGACCCAAACGACAGAAAGACTGTCCCTTTCCAAAAGGTAACAAGAACAGAAAAAATCATTTGAGCCTGGTCCACTCCTCAAAGGTAACAAATAGGGAATTCACCAAACCTACAGCAAAGCTAAACACAGATTTCACTATGCATTATGAAGGTTCAAGAAGAGCTTGGGGCAGTGCCAAAATTAGTGCGATAAGAGGCCTAGTGCTTAATAGCTAGTAGCCCCCTCAAAAGGAATAACATCTGAATTTGAGATGTTCCCAACTCAAATTTTTACATTCTCAATACAATTCTCCATACATTCCTATTTTACCCATGTGTATTTGTTAACTCTCCTCCCTAGATATGGTGCAGAGGCGGGCTACAAAATTAATAAAAGAAATGGAGCACTTTAGTTAGAGCCTCAGAGGGGATACAATAGCATTATATAAATATATTCTGGGCCAATACAAACCATTGTGTGGAAATCTGTTCATAAACAGGACTATGCATAGGACACGTGGTCATGCGTTTAGACTGGAAGAAAGGAGATTTAGTCTAAAGCAGAGGAAAGGACACTAAGGATGTGGAATTCTCTGCCTGCAGAGGTAGTTTTATCAGAGTCTGCAACAACTGGATGAATTCTTGGAAAAACATAATATTCAGGGATATCATCTGTAATTATGGGGAAACGGCTTATTGATCCAAGGAGAAATCTGACTGCCATTTTGGGGTCAAGAAGGAATTTTTTCCCTGGTTTGTGCAAAATTGGAAAGAGCCAAACTGGGGGGTTTTGCCTTCCTTTGGATCAACTGCAACAAATTAACAGATATAGGAAAGGCCGAACTTGATGGACGCATGTTTTTTTCAGCCTATATAAATATATGTAACTATGTAACTATGTCTCCCAAATTATTTTTTTTATTAAACTACTACTCTTTTTTTATTAAACCCCACCATATTATATGTTCCCCATGTTTACACCCCACCATTTCATCTCCCTTATGTTTTACACCTCACAGTTACATCTCACCTATGTTTTACACATCACCATTAAATTTCACTTGTGTCATACTCCCACCTTGTCAGATTCATTGCCGGCCTCCTGTAAAATACCTTGCCCCTGAAGGATTTCCAGTTCCCTATAATATCCCCAGCCTGCTCTCAGATCTCCTGCCCCCTATAATATGCTTTACCAATAGACCTCTATCAGCTAGAATAGCATATTTCAGATTGCCTACCCCTTGTCATATGCTTTTACCTAAGGCCTGTATCAAAACCCCAGCCCCTAGTTATATTTCCCCCACCTCCTGTAATGTTCATCTCAGCCACTGTAATGTCCACTGCAGTCCCTGTAATGGCCCCCTTAGCCCCTGTATTGTCCCCCACAATCCCTGTATTGTGCCCCACAGCGCACATAGTTTTAGTTTCTTATATTAATTTATACACCAACATATACATACTCACAAAGTCATATTTTAGTCCAGTTCATATGGAGGAAATTTTAATCTATAGACACTAAGAAACATACTTCTAGACACCCCTACCTTAGTTGGCTCAGGAAGGGGCAGTAAACCAGCCTATGACAGCTCTCTTCTGGTGGTCCTCGCTGAGTATGAACACCAGGATATGATGTCATATCTCAGACTCAGTAAGGCAGCAGCCTGCCAGCCTAGAGGTTTGCATGGCCCGGAGGGGGGGAATTGTGGTGCTGGTGTTGGGGGACCCCATCGGAGAAAGCACCAGTAGGGCCTGTGAAGGGAGGGCTTTGCACTGGCTGCACCCCCTGATGTTCTGCTCCTGCTAAGGGGGAAACCCATTTAATGTAAATTAAAATAGATCTGTTATTTTTTTTCTGAAGTTTGGAGCTCTGTATAAATAAGAAGTAACATATGTAACAAAAACTTCCCTTATGTGTATCATATATAGAAATGTATCTTAACCTTGTTTTCTCCATTATGTTACTGCTAAACTATTGTTAAGTTCCTGATTATTGTTGATTGGTTTAAATGGCCTTTGATTGGTTTAAATAGCCTTTGTAATTGAGGTTAACATCTAAGCATTCTACTGGTGGACAAAAACACAAGCTGTTGGTAGATATAATAAACAAGTTTAGCTTTTCATAATGCATAGTGAAATAGGTCAAGTAAAAAAAGAACTTTCAAGTATGAAAAAGGCCAATGTTTCTCCTTACTCATGGGTTTCCATCCCACAGCATTGTTAAATCCACCATAGATTTTCTCCTCCCCTATCCATATAATCTGTTACAATGCAACCCACATACTGACTGCAAACCAATAATTTTCCCTCTGACAGTATTATCTAGTTCCCACCTGCTGTATTCCTTGCTGGCTTTGTACCTCTTTTCAACTCAGCAGGCGATTAGCATCTTCACCCACTGATAACAATTTCTACCCGCATACACTGTGCATTTTTTAACTGTTTCACAACTGTACAGCCCTTATTTGCATTACAGAAATAAATGATATTTCTTCCCTTCACATTACCACACCTTTACCACCCACCAATGATGCTTTCTCCTCACCTTACGAAGGGTTTTCCGCTTCATCTGAATCTCTTCCTCTTCACTAAAGACCTGGTCACTTTCTGGAGAAGAGTATGCAACTGAAGAGCAGGTGGATGTGCTTGAGATTGAGCGATCTGATGCCCTTACTGTCTTCTTTTTGGTGTCTTCCCCTGCAAGGGCTTCCATTATGTCATCTTTCCCTATAGACCCACTGTCATTCCTTTCTGAACTGATTTCACATTGTTTTGTAGCGAAATACCCTTGGGTCTCTATGTCCTTTTCTTTCTCAGACCCTAGCTTTGGGAAATCTTCCACTATGGAAGACAATTCTGAAGGCTCCATTTATGGTGCTATTGACGGAAAGCCCTCACTGAATCTCAAAACTGCAATCCCTCTTAGTTGGTTCTTAAATGTTCACCCAAAGCTCCTTGTTTTGCTGTTCCATCAGCCTGTCTTCCAAGATCTTTCTTATCCCCAGTCTTCCTGTGCAAATGACATCTGTAAATAAAATTACGTTTGAAGACAAAAGAAGTGACGTTTGTAAAGTCATGTCATGGTCTGACAAATTTACATTTGTACTATTTTTCTGAGCAGAACATATTAACAAGAGAGTTGTCAATGTCACAAGTATCTACATGAGTCAAGTTGTAAAGGCATACTTCAGCCCTTATATGCCCTTAAATTACCTTTTAATTATGTTTCTTTGCATCCAAATACACAATCATCCTCATCATCTTTATACATATGGTATGTTTTCCGACCTCACTACTACCTCTTTTGTCTTGCATGAGATGCCTACATCCGAATGTAGCACACAACTCCAGCACAGAATCACACAAGACTGACATTTAGAAAAATGACTGCTTGCTTATATTAATCAAATAAATTTAAGCATGATTGTTTTCATTTCTTTTTTAAATAACATGAACACACAAAACCTTTAACGTAACTTTTAAAGATACTGTTCCACCTAATCTGCTAAAGTTAATTATTTTATAACTAAATGCAGCATTTAAAGCATAAGTCTTAGTATTTCTGAATGTCCAAGCCCTTTCTAGAAATAATTATTTATGTAAAAGTTTGTAAAATACCCCATGGGAATTTTTAGGCTATCAACTAACGATTCCAAAATTAGTGTAATGTGGTACAAGCACTGACATCTGCATGCAAATACATACGATACATATACTATTTTATTGTCATAGGGTGATAAGTAATAAGGAGGTGGATGACTGAAACATGTATTTATACACACCAACAGATCTATTTTTTAATTATTATTATTCATTTATACAATCAACCTTAACAACTTAAAGAATATTATAACCATCTTCCCCATGGCAAGAGACGGGTAAAAACAACTAAGAATGGCCCATGTAAGGGAGGAGACCTTAGAGATGAATGGAGACAGCAAACTGGGGAGGTATGAAGCCGAATAGGAAACCTAGAGAGCTTAAGAAAGGATCACTGAGAAGGAAGTACAAGATAAGTAAGCACAGCTGTTACATGGTGGAAAAAAATATATGGAAAAAACAGAAAGAGGGTGTGCATGCATGACAGTCTCAAAAAGAGAATGTTTTGAGCTGGGTATCCCAGTGCATTTGCTTCTATGCTTCTAATGTCAACATTTGCATGTTTTGTTTGTCTTTTACACAGTGCTAAAGAGTGTGTTGGTATTTTGAAGAATAAAAAGCAAATGAGGAAAACAGAGCATAATAGCAAATTATCCAGGAGAATTAATGAAAAAATATTTTTGTGCAGAGAAAAAAAGAATGGAAGTGCTGCTTCTAAGAATCTATGACAAACAAGATTGCAGCTTTTTACTAAAAAAATCATAGTTTTGAATATCATAAACAAAATGTTACTCTGAGAATGTTTGATGCAGCTGGACGCTAAGCGCTAGTGTATTTAGTGTGTATGCCAGAGGATTGGATTGACATGCAAAGGATTAACTGCCTTTCCATTCTCCCCCCACCTTGTAGGTTTCTCAATTCTCTTGTCTAATGCTCATTGGCACACAGCCAGGTTTAAAAGGGAGAGGAGCAGTTCCCACAGACATGAGGGTATTTAAACATCCCAGCAAGCCAGCTAAATCCAAGGCCAGAGGCATAGATAAAATGTCTGGCATATGTAGTGCTGAAGTGGAGGCAGACTACACACCCTGGTACACAGATGGAAGCGAGTAGGGTTATGAAGAATGCCACATCCAAGTCTGGAGGGGACAAGGATTCTGAAAATGCCATATACAGACAGGTCACTGATACATAGTTTGGCACATCTACAGTCTTTTGTACTCCTCAAAGGGGTACAGATCACAGCATGAACCATTACAGAGAAGTGGAAGTCTATTTATGAAAGGCATATGGGGGCACTAAGGGAAAGACCACAGGCACTCTTGGCCTGTATAAAGCAAACTGGTTGTGTGCATAAAGTTCTTCTATTGTGAGATGTCATGGAATGTCCATTTTTTTAATTAGGGCATGAGGGGCAACCAAAATGTAACTATGCCCCTGTCCCTGGAATTGGGTGACAGCACTTAAATTAGTTATATGCAGATCCTGCTTTATCAAGACCAGTGGCCCTAGATGATCAATGTAATAAGCTAGCAGAGCTGACAGATAAATACCTGTCAGCAACCTAGAACACTTAAAACAGATTCTGCATCTGTGAAGAGGTAAGTGAGAGGTAAGTGAGAACTTTGCACACCTAGTTGGGGCACAGACCAACTCTACAGTTAATGACTACTCCACTTAATCCTTAAAAAAGAACCTCATGAATGGGCAATACAGTACAAGACCTGGAGCAATCACAGATAAAAAAAAAAGCTATATTGAACATTTGAAGAGTAAGCAAATCCGTTATTTTGGAAAACTGATGGACAAATCCCACAGTTATATTTATGTGTCATAAAAGCTAAAGAACAGAACCTAGAAGAACCAGGGCACAAGCAATGTATATGCAGATGTAGATAAATTGAGTTTCTACATCTACAATCCCATTAGAGACCACTTTCCTAATAAATCAGCTTCTTGGAACTCTGGCGTCAATCGCTGTTGGACGGAAGAAGAATAAACACACGACATACCCATCAACACATCAGGTGGCCCTCTAGCTGGGCTTACAATCCCAAGAAGACACACTTTTGAATACTGGGTACACTACAGATGAATTATATTAAAGATGTTAAATAATATGTTAAGATATATTATCTCCATGAATGCCGTGCACAACTGTACACCCTGGACCCTACCAGATGCTCCAGCCTCCAGATGTCTCCTCAGCCGCTAATCCACGAGCAATACAATAACTCTAGAACCGTTGTAAAAGTAAAGGTGCCCGGCTCGTTACCCAATGAGAAGACCCGTTCTGCGTTAGGGCTGACAGGTGCAAAGTGTCCTTTATTACGCCTAAAACGCAATCCTTGTGCAAGCCATAATAAGCCATGTGGCTATGGAAACATGTAGGACTAGTGCCAGGCTTAACATCTTCCATGCCAACCTGCTGACACGTTTTGCATCGCTGCACTCACTGAATGAGCCTAACTCCAAAGTTTCAGACAGAGCAGTTAGTGTGAGACACTACATGGAGGGGATGCTCACTCATGACCTCCTAGTTGGTGCCCCCCACAGCCCTTCTGCATCCCCTACTTACTTCTGCTCCTCGGTGTAAAAAGCTTTCAACCTCTCTGTTCCGTTGGTGGATTTGTTTCTAACATTAAATCCATGTGATCACATAGAGGCGGGCAGAATAAGATGGGGAGCGGCGAGAGGGAAGGATCCGCAAAGTAATGAAAGGGTGGACGTCTGTGCAAAGTGATCTTACTGCGCCCCCTCTTGGTCAGGACTTGAATACCCGTGGCTGCGAAACTAATTCCCGCCCTTTATCTCGCCTGCTGCCCTGGAAGGACCGGTGGGGCCATTTGATTGTTTGTTATATTGACTACGTTTCAACCTTTGAAATCAGAATATTTTTAATAACCTAAAATATGTTAAACTGTTACATGCAGATAAAATACAATGGGGGCAATTGTATAAGTATACCACAGCAACCAGTGTAATGGTCCAGTCAAGTAGCCTAATGGATTACTATATTGTTATGGCGACTTTGGATCAGAATGGTCCTTCATAAATAAACCAAGAGTATCTGGTAACTTTGTCATCATCTGTCAGCGCAGACAAAAGTTTTAATGTCTAAAAGAATGGCAATGAAAAGGTTTTCTCAGAGTGTGTCAGAATGTGCCAGCTTTCTTTGAAAATGGCTACTGAGGACCTATTGGGGACCGTATATATATATATATAGTATATATAATATAATATATATATATATAGTATATAATAATATATATAGCGGGCGCTCGCCAATGTTGACTTCGAAGGACATCAACATAGAATGATTAATGAGGTAGAGAAATGAAACAGCTAAAGGTAACAGCAAAGGCTTGAAGATTTTTTGGAACTCGATTACATCTCATGTTCATTGAGTAAACCATAATCAAAACAGATGAACAGGGCATATAGCCCATGGCAGTAAACATTACTGCAAACACCTGAGGTTTTGCCCCAACACTTCCTGCAAAATCTACTTGGGAAAGATGTTTTTGGACTGATGAAACTTAATTGATATGGTAAGGGAAGAAAATACAGTACTAAGTACTGGCATAAAAAGGACACTCCAATACCAACATGAAACATCAGCCAAGTACGGTAAAGGGTGGTCATCATCCAACTGGTGTAATGTCACACATGGACTTGCTACCTGGTAGAAGATGGTATGGCAATTTCAGTATGAGAGGGTTAATTTGATTGTATAGGCATGTTTGATGCCAAGAAGGTCTTTTAAGATATTTTGTCGTTTGGAAACTCGAGATGAACTGGGAAGAGTATAAAGTTAATGAGAGAAATGTTCAGTGTGCTTACTAGGGGCCAAGATCTAATTTTGAGTGAATGTCGGCCATCTTCCTGCCGGAGCCCTACGGACAAGAAAAACTATTAACTTTCCATTCCCAAGTGAGTAGTTAGGTTTTCTGTAATTTCGCCTTTTTATTTTATCTGTTTGGTGTAAATAATCTGATTATCATCTTTTTTTTTTTGTATGCACTCTGACTATTTTTTGTTCATAATAAATATTCCTTTATTAAGTTCTGCCTTTGTCTGGTAAAGACTCACGTTACCTGATTAGACCATTTTATCGGTAATTTGAAATCACATAATTATTGTGTTAAAATATATTGTGTGGGTTTTTAGTCTGATTCGCTTGGGGGACCAAGGCATTTATAAATTGTCTTGGTGGTGGCAGCGTTATTTTGATATTAGTTATATCATTATAGTTAATTGCGGGTGGTACTAAGGGTGGATATTTGTATTTTTATCACTATTTCCGGTCTAGGGTAGACAGATAGTGAATTTTAACCCTTTTACCACCAGAACCAAGTCACGCGCCCCGTGACGGAGGCGTGCTCTGGGAGTTGGGATAAAGAGGTAAGTCCCAATACCAGAAATACCTCTTTATCTCCCTAACTTCCAGGAGGAGGTGGTGTCACCTGTGTGTATGCCTGGCTAAGTTAATGTGTGCAACCTTTCTCAAAATTTGGAGTAGTCATTTTTTTTCACACACACATTGTATTGAATTTACAGCTCCTGGTATATGTCACTGTTCGGGGGTAAAAGGCCACATTTGGGACATTTTTCTGTTTGGAATTATGACACCTGGTCATCCTGAATCCATGTCTTATTTCAGACAACTTTGAAACCCAACTAATTTGATTTACCTCCATCAAACCACATATTTGTGAAAACTAGACACCCCATGGTATATCAAATGCTGATATCGTAACATTTTCCAACACATTTTAGATTAATAATCATTCCTGAGGGTACCTGATGGTTTCTATGTTTGGTTAGTAAGATCCTGTGCAGATCAGGGTATATATATATATATTGAAAAGAAGAGGTAAATGTATGTTAGTAATATGTAAGGGGTTACAGCCACATGGATTCTCTAGATTTGGTAGTGTGGTAGGTTGTAGTGGTCAAACAGAGAGTGTATGCTGGAGAATTAGAAGACTGCACAGTGGTGGAAGGAAACCAGGTCAGATTGTTGGCAATAATAGCATCAGATAGACATTGTCCACTGTGAGACTCTATTGGAGGCATGAGAGGCAACAGCTTAGGGGATCAGATGAATTGTTGTTTGGTATATTAAAGTCACTTAATGTTAGTGTAGGGATGGTAGAAGACATAAGGTGAGATAAACATACAACAAAGTCATCAATAAATCGGAATGTAACCAACCAGGTGGTTGGTAAATCACAGCCACTCACATGGGCAGTGGGAAGAAGTAAACTTCAAAAGAAGGAAAAGGGAGAATGAAATTGTCATATACAGTGAAATGTGCAGTTGGAACTCTTGTTGAAAATAAAATAAGTGTCAGCATTCTGCAAGGGGGTCTGTTGTGAGATCAGCTAGCCAGCATGAAGGTTGTCACCTACATTTCACTACTGCAAAACTACAAAAATTGAAGCATGTGCCGTGATCCAGCAAGAGCTCAAAGAGTTAAGCTGCAACTGTCATTAATAAATCACGTGGAGCACATTGTAGGGTACAACATGTCATGTGTTCATTGTGCTAGCTGACTGGCTATCAAACATACAGTTGAAAATATTTAAAAAGAAATAGCTAATATCTGTAGGATGTGTATAGAAGTGAAGCTGTAATTAATTTGTCACTATAATAGAAGTGGTAGAGGCTAAAACAGTGAGGGAATATAATAAACATGCATGGGATAGGCATAAATCTATCCTGAATCTAAGACCAAGGACTGATTAAGGACTGAGTCTTTACATCAGGAAAATAAGAAGATAGACTGAATGGTTCTTATCAGCTGTTAAATTCTATGTCTGTGTCTGATTTTGCTAGCACAATGTCTGAATAAAATTGCACATACTACTTTAAACTGAGCCTATCACATGTTAAATGCAAAAGACATTTCGCAACTACGGGGACACACTGTGGCCACCATGCATATTGCAGCTTAATGAAGTTTCTGCTTTTTTGTATACTGCAGAAAATGATTTCCAGAACATGTACAGTAAGTAACATGACTGTACTATCTGAAAAGTCATCATACTGTACTAGAAAAGGGTAAAAATCCATTGACCACCCACCTTGTCATATCATGTATATACAATGCAAGGTGACTGGACATTTAAGGAATGTTGAATTTCCTTCCCTCAACTCCTGCTCTAACCACATACTAGCCCACCACTCCAGTGGTCGCCTCCAGTGAAGGGCACCCTGAAATGTTTGAGGGAATGGTTTAGGTAAAACCTCCAAAACGTCAGTGGGAAAGTAAATGTGGGATAATGTACATAAAACTCTTTTTTATTACTTTTACATTATAGTACATAATAAGATCAGACAATAGACATAGCCGGAGCTTAACAGGCTTCAAGCAAAACACATTGAAGTATTGATATTCCTAATACAAATCAATTATAGTAAAGAAATACATATATAGCAAATCCCAATCAAAAGCTGATATAAAGTATTACCGGCAAAGAGACATAAAGAAGATTAATTGGC
Source organism: Spea multiplicata (assembly GCA_009364415.1). Lineage (NCBI taxonomy): Eukaryota > Metazoa > Chordata > Amphibia > Anura > Pelobatidae > Spea > Spea multiplicata. Next base: position 6,470 of record VKOC01002650.1, on the reverse strand, counting down.
TACACATAAGGTATATGGTTATTTGTAAGATGTTGTTGGCAAAAGTACAAATATCTGAAGTGGGTGAATCCTTGTTTCATATAAGTTAAGTCTTCCCCAAATTTACCAATATTTGTGCATAAATCCATTCTATAAAATCCACATTCCATATTCCTGTAAATGAAGCATTTAGTGAAGCATTTAGTAATGTGCTTTACCACCTGGAGTAGTTTTGGTGCTACTTTGATACTGGCAGTTATTATTGTTCTTTCAAAATTAATTAGAAGTTGGAAGCAGTTATTATTCGTTATTGTGTGATGCGTAACCCCCAAAATGATGTTGACCAAAGATTTCCATTGCAACATATTCAACAAAGAGACTGCAGTGTTTGAGACACCATAACATAAACTGTTGGTAGAGCTGACAGATACAGAGCCATGCCATCTAGACTTGTGCATTCAGATTTGTTTGAACTTGTTTTTTAACAAAAATTGTCTATTTTGTGTGTTTGTACGAATATCTGATAATGAGGCGGGACCAAGCCAAACAAATAAAAACAAATTGCAATGTTTGTTCATTCGTTTGCCTGCTGTAGATGAGCCATCTCTCCCTCTCACAGATTTTCTGGGTTGACAGTTATTGCAAGATGTTACTTTTTTCTGGCGTTAAACAGGCTTAACCAAGCTAAGATTAGCATTGTTGGCAGCATTCCCAGAAAATGAGGTCAACGTTCAAAGTGGGTAAAGTGCCATTGTGAGTCCAATAAATCTACCAGGTGCTGTTTATTAAGTATTAGCAAATGCAACCTGCCCAAGGACAACATGCAAATGGTTACATACAATAAAAGAAAAAAACATTGCAATGCCAGGCATATCTAAACTGAAAAACATTTTTTAAATCATTCTAAAAACTAAACTTATTAAAAATATCTTAGAGAGGAGCAAAGATGAGGAAATTAAAAAAAATCTCAAGGGTTTTGTGGACCTCGAGTTAATTCTGCTAGGAGGCTGTTCCACATAACCATCATTCCCACAGTAACGTACATTTTCCTTACATTAAGGAAAACTATATTACATTAAATAAAAGTTCAAATCTCAGGAGTTTTCTGCTGGGAGGCTGTTCCACATATCCACCACTCCCTCAGTAGAGTAAATCTTCCTTACACTAAATAAGAGTTTATTACATTAAATAAAAGTATAAACCTCAGAGGTTCTGTGGACCTCAAACTTCTGCTGGGAGGCTGTTCGACATATTGAATATTTTGTCCGAACCCAAAGATCAGGAAACAAAACAAAAAAGTAGTATTCTTGGGCATTTTAAGCTTTCCAAGAAAAGGATGCCAAACTACATGCTCAATTTCCTTTACATCGATTTAAATGGAAAACTTCATTGCAACCTCAGTTTATGTGATATTTTAGAACGTGTTTATTTATTTTTGTCCTGGAAATGCCAACAAACATGGTGACAAACCTGATGGGAAGTTTATACAGTTATAGTCTCTGTTGAAGGAAGGGGTCAAAAAGTCAGAAACAAAGAACTTCCCATTCAAATGGATGAAGCCAGATTTGCCAGTCTACAGAGAAGAGCTTAAAGAGGTAATAAGCCCCCTTCGTCAGAGGGTGAAGATGCGGTTATTAACAACAGGAACAATGGGGCTAAAATTTATGGACCATAGGTGTTTGTGCTAAAACAGACTGTCTCTGCTTCTACATAGAACACTATTTAAATGCAAGAAGTTTCTGTTAATTCACTGTCATTCACCAGGAAAACTACGTCAACCTGAGCACAGGAGCTTACATCCAGTCCACTGAGTGATCTTGGTCCGAGGTAAAAACTAAGATCTTAAGAAAAATGAGAGGGGTAAGTTGACAACTCTTCCAATTGCATCTAAATAGTTTGTGCTGGAATATTTTGAGAAATAGTTCAAATTAAGATTTTTTTTATTTTTGAAAGACATCATTTTTTGATTTTGGTGTTTTTTGGTGTTAAAATTTGTGAACCACATAAATGACGGAATATTATATTCAGAATAATGGGCTTTAATCAAACAATATAGATTTTCTCCATACTGTTTTCTATTCTTCTTTTGCAGTATTTTTTATTAAAGGTTTTCAAAGTACAATGCAAGATTCCAAACAGAACCAAATTAAAATCCAGATTTAGAAAAAAAACGGATCCTTACGTCAATATGCTGATGTGAGGTAATCCTCTATATTTCTACATCTTGCAAAATTCACAAGCATTGAATTGTGAGGGATCTGTAGCTATCTATGAACAATGACAATCTGACTTATGCACTATTTTGCATTGCCATAAAGCATGAACTAGGTGTGTTTTTCTCAACATGGAAAAACACCCAAGTTATCACATGACTGACAACAATGGTACCATCCAGGTCTGCAGATAAAGGAGGTTTATTGGAAGTCAATGACATAAAACCAGGTTTTTGTCAATGCTAACCTACAAGTCCCTACACAGCACTGTATTCTTTCCACTGAACATTTTCTTTAACAAAGGAAAAGAAAAACATCCCTTAAAAAGAAATGGAAAACAGTTATAGTTCCAATCTTCACAAGGTTTTTCTTCGTTTTTCTTTTCTTGTTATGAAATTGTCACATTCAAATTCTGCTATTGTGTTTATATTACAAATGTATTGAACTTTTTATTATGCATCTTGCTATAGGCTGAGATTGAGTATTATTACAATGTAGGAATACGTGGCTTGCCATACTTCTTTGTATTATCTTCAAAATAAATATATATATTTTTGTTTCTATACTTATTATTGTGATTTTTAAGGTGCGTAAAATGCTATGGTACCTCATACCCAGCAAACATCAGAGTAAAAAAAAAGAGGCAGATGAATCTAGGTCTAAAAGAAGGACTATCCCTCTTTAATATAAAATTATTAAATATTTACAAATGTAAATATACTAATAGATTATGTGGTGTCATATGTCCCCATACATAGCTCTGGCACTTTTTTTGTCTGACAGTGCTATATTAAAAACTGGCTGCAAGCTGTTGGATAACTTAGGTGCCTTGGTCTAATCAGGTTACAAGGCATCTGCTACACCCACCTCAGCATGCTCCTGATACACGCTGTAGCTATGATCATTGCTTAAAAAAACATCCACAAAGGGGAGATTATACCTTGAGTACATTTACCAAGCCAATGATCTCTAGAGGCAGTCAGTTTCAATATGGATCGCAACATAACAGAAGGCAGGGGTAAGTTTGTCCAGGGGCATTCCGGCAGGACTCAGTGGTGTCGTGTAACACAGCAGTAGTCTGAAGACAGTCTCACTCATGGGTGTGTGCTAGAGTAGTGTCTGTATGTTAGAGTAAGTGTATGTGTGTGTTACAGTGGAAGGTTTAGTGGGCCTTGGCTTTGATCAGTTTGATGGGACCAACCTGTACCCTAACTGCTTACACATGCCAGATGCTGCTTCCTTCTCCCCATAGCCACCAGGAATACAATATTTCAATCATCAGGTAGAGCTAGCATCGAAGACAGCAGAAAACACCACTGCACAGGAACCTTGGTGGCACTGTAGCATAGAAATGCAGTGCTTTACTGTCCTGACAAGGACAGCACCTCAATAACAAGACAGCACTCATATTCAAGTAAAACAGGAACTGGTTTAATTGGGAACAGCACAAATATTTATACAGACAACATAATTGGATCAGGAGTATAATCCCATCAGACAGCCCGGCGCCTCCATAGAGTTCTACGGCCAGCAATGCCCACCCGACAAAAACTCAGGGTGATCCCAAGGGAGCTGCGTCAATCCCAGGGCACCGCCGCAGTTCCTAGCAGCCGTACAGTTTCATGAATTTGCAGCCATGTCCCAGTCAAGCGTATGGAGCGTTTCTGGCCTGGGAAGCAGGGGCAGGCAAAGTGTACTTGGACACGAGTCACCATGACAAGTCTTGTGGAAGTCTTAGTGCATTTATTGAAAGTCTTTAAGATACAAGCATTTTGCTTCATACACCAGATGGATAGTATACAAGATTTGTGTTAAATGTAATTTGGGGCACCTTTTCATAGAGTAGAACCAAACCAGACTTTTTTTGATAAAGCCTATGGCTGAGGCTGCATAATAGTCCTTGGGGTTACGTACTGAACATTTGGCATATACTAAGACACTTAAAACGTTTAGATCCATTCCTATCATCTCTGAATCAACTCTAAACCAGTCCCTGCTATTAGCAGGGGAATTCCTAATCCTTAGTACTTTTTGGTAACCTTTGCTACTATAACTGATAACTTTTTATGTCATAGACAAAGTCCAAAGTGGTTAGTAAATGGCCACAGAGGTTGTGTACACAATATTAGGAGTCCCTACCTTACTACAATAGTATAAGAAGCTACGGTTTAAGTTGTGGGTAGTTATATTTGCGTGCTAGAATGCACAGCAAATGTTTGAATCTTGTAGAGATTGGTGGGAAAATAACCCTGAAATATTCAAATTGGTCACAGTTAGTTTAATTGCATATTTGTCCTGAGGACTGGAAATGTAATGAACTCCCTGTGAGCTTCTACAATCTATTGTGAAACTGAAACTGTCTTTTACTATAAACTAAAGGTAGTTGACTGAGGTTACTTTACTCTTATTCTTTCTGTAAGCAGGAGTGATTATTTCAACATGCAACTTACCGTATTGGATCGATTATAGGCCGCACACGATTATAGGCCGCATCCTTAAAGTTTGGTGCTATTTTAAGGAAAAATGTATTTTAAAAGAAAAAATACACATTAGAGGAATGGTAAAACAGTATTTTACCTAATAACCAGGAATACATGTATTTTAACCTTAAAATGGCTATTGGTTTTCCAAATTTCTGTTTGTATATAACTTTATATACAAACAGAAATTTGGAAAACCAATAGCCATTGTACTCATAGCTCGGCCCTAGATGGTCCCCAGCTGATTGATATTACTCACTAAATGCACCTTACTTATATATATTCCCTCGCCCCCTAAGAAATGTACTCTGCCCACCCAGAAAAGCCACTGCCCCTGATTTGCACTCTGCCCCCCTGATTTGCCACTCTGCCCTCTAGAAATGCCACTCCCCCCTCCGGACTTACCAATGCACCCCCAGACTCCCTGGTGTCTCGCGGGGCCGAACTGCGCATCCCTGCGCTAAACCCAGATTATAGGCCGCACCACTACTTTAAAAAGTGTGTGGGGGGGAAAGTGTGGCCTATATTCGGGCAAATAGCGTAATTACATTTAGAAAGGGAGAAACGGTGACCATCATGCTCCCATGTACCCTCTTTGATAACAAAATCCTGACTTGCTCTTTTTGGGGAGCTTAGTATTTTGTAAGGTGTAAATCCTGGGCTCTGAATTTCTTTGAATTGCAGTAATATGACTTTATATACTAGAGATGCTTGCCCATGTTTAAAACTGATTTAGTTTATGGCATTAAAGGCTATCATGAAGGTACCTCTCTGACCTTTCACTGCACCATGTTTGCCTCAGTGCCATCATTACCCATTTTGGAGGGCTGACAAAATGGTAAGTGGTTTACAGGATAAAAATATCAAGAAAGACTATATGTATAGCTTGGGGAAGAGACGAGATGTTATAGAAACATCTAAATGCTTAAAGAGATTTAACTAAGTACATGAGGGAACTTTTTTTAAAAGGAGTAGAAATATTAAAACAATAGGTCATAATCTAAAACTAGACGGTCAGAGGTTTAGACGTACTGTATGGAAATGTTACTTTATTGATAGCGTGGTAGATAAATGGAAAAGTGTCCCATAATAAGTGGACGAGACTAATGCAGTAAGGGATTTAAATGCATGTGATAGGGATAAAGTTATCCTGAGACACGATCAAGGTCCAATTAAGATAGAGTCTTACATCAGGAAAAATAGGACTGAAAGGTTCTTATTTGCCATCATAATCTTTGTTTTTATGTTAAATGTTGGTTGCTGTGATGAATACCGACATCTACAAATTAAAAAATTAAACAACCTTTGTTTTTTCAATCTGAAGTAGGGTACTGTGGGTTGCCACATTTCCTTAAATTAATACTGTCAGGAACCACTTTTTTGCTGCCTGAACCATGGCTTTTTTATACCTGTGGCTTTAAATCTGCTACCACTAGTGGCCACCCTCCGCCCTCTGGAGTACTCAGAACTCATTACTAGGATCAGGTGTGCCTTGTTACCTGGGTTGAGCCCTAGTGAATACATCCAGCTGGGCCTTGTTACCTGGATTACCCTGCCTTTATGAAGCTGCCCTTCAGTCAGGGCCTTTGTATTGAAGTCTATGGACCTTCCTGCTGTGGCTCTGCACCTGTACTGTCCTGGTTCCCTGCTTTGTGTCCTTCCAAGTGGACTCCTTGCTTTGTGTCCTTCCAAGCGGGCTCTCTGTGTGCCTTTCGTGCCCTTCCAAGCGGGCTCTCTGTATGCCTTTCGTGCCCTTCCAAGCGGGCTCCCTGTCTGTCGTGCCCTTCCAAGCGGGCTC
>VKOC01002646.1:0-33784 GCA_009364415.1 Spea multiplicata | reverse complement strand
TGCCCTCCTGAATTTGTAGTGACTTCAGGGGACAAAACGTTCAAAACGACAAAACGTTCAAGGCCCTGAAATCATTTAGTGGAAAAGTTATTTATTGTGTTATAATATTTATTTCAAGGATTAGTCGCACTCAGTTGTGGCTTCAGGCTTTCCGTGTTGAATGACCAAGTATTATTTTAGCCCAATAACAAAAGTATAATTCCATAGCACATTACTTTTGGAAATTATGAATGCCCCCCCAGTTTGACTGTGGTATCTTGTGTGCCCCCCCTATATATTGTTTCTAGAGTCGCCACTGCTTATATGCAAAATCCATCATGGTGCGAGTTGTGTTTTGCGCTTCATACATACCTATGACTTCTAATTAAAGCCTATTAGTCAATTGTAGCGCACACAGTTTTATTTCCCTTTCAGAAACATGTAGTTTTGAATCTTGTAAATCAAAATTAAGATAATTTCTTTATAGGGAATTATCACTTTTTTTACATGGGTTATCCCCAAATCCCCAAATCTTAATCTAGGTCACCTTGAAAAAAATACAAACATTACTTAATCTAACAGTAAATTAACAATTCATTTACATTGCAGGTCTCCCTTCAGCATGTACTAATGGTTTTATGTCAACATCACATTTTATAGATCCTGGATGAACTTTAAAGGCTATCCAAGGTAAATCCCCAGCTTAGTCCGAGACTAAGTTTCTGTTCTTGACATTTCTAATGTGCCATTTGTAACAATTTTCATCTCACTGAGTGCAGAGAGACCTGCAGGGTATCGCATTATGTTAAGATTTTGTTAAAATATGGTTTAGTCACCTCTAATACACAAACTAATAAATGGAAGGGATGCATACTACTTACATACTAACATGCAATCTAAATCTAAACACTGTTCAGAAGCTGTTCAGAAATCATTTTATATGAATAGCATGTAAAACACCACATGTTATAAAGAAATTACTTTATTAATACGCTTGCACAATTAGAAGAATTAGAATTTTACTTAAAATTGCCAAATTTGTACGAATGTCTGAAAACAGAAGGGACTTTTGCAGAACCTCAGTGCACACCATCTCTCCAATGAGATAGAGAAAGGTGAGAGATGGGGAGAAATGAGAGAAATGGGGACAAAGGGGGATATAATGAGAAGTGGGAGAGATAATAAGGGCAGGGGGGGAAAATAAGTAAACATTTAAGAAATTAAGAGAAATTAAACAGATGAGGTAAGGAAAAAAGAGGAGAAATGGTGAGAAATAAATAGAAATTCCTTAGATGGTGTGTTATAATCAAAAAAGCAGTTGTTTTTTAAAAGTGCAGGGAAAGGCTATTGAAACACCATCATAGCTAGAATTATATTCTAGACTAGGGAAAAAAAGACATGCCTCATCTCTATAAAATATCAATGGTATTTCATCTGACAGCTGGGAAAAACAATCCTACAGACTCACCTGTCTTTTGAAGTACAAGAGAGAATTAATATGGAAAGTATAATTAAATGAATAAATTACAAGCTTAGTGTGGAATTCCTAAATAAGAGGAAAGAGTCAAGACAGTGGAATGCCAACCAGAAGAGTGTTGAAGTAGTCAAGACGGGAAATGATAAGACTGAACTCTACATTAGATCAGATTCTGCATTTGCACATTTGTATCCAATATAAATATTGCTTCTTGAAAAATATTCTAGGAGGCATAAAACTTTGAAAGTCCTTAAAACTTTATTCAAATGGATTCCCATAAAAACAAAGAAGTTGTACTTGCTTTAGAAAGAAAATGTGAGAGGATTCTAAGACAATATCCTAACATAATTTACTAAGGAATGTCATACCTATTCACAGGTCTAAAACTCCTTCCAAGTAAGGACATGAGTATGGTAAAAGACCATTGTATATGAGATCGCAAAAGAACATTACAAAGCTTTATTGGTCATTGTAGTATAAAAACATCATATGCATTATGCACAATTTGCATCCTGTTAGCACTGTTTCATATTTGTTCTGCTTTGCAATTGAAGTCATTGGTTGGGGAATCTTTTGAAGTGGTAAAAGAGCTTGCAACATTACAGACTTCTATTGATTTATCACTTCAAAAGCTCGCATGTAGCCACCTCTCTCTGCAGCTTAGCTCCATGAGGTGGCTCTTTGGGTAAGGTGGACAGATGTCAACGCCACTGCCCCTCCCCACTTCTGTACCTGACCAGCTTGTGTCCGTACTCCTCAACACAAGGGTCCCGATCTGGACATCCAAAATGTTGGAAAGGTGTGCATTAACAACTCCATGTGCTGCAAAATTTGCTCTTCTTGTGATGAAAGTTATTTCTCCATGGTCACTGTTTTTATATTTTAGTAAATAAATATTTACAGCATTTCAATTGTTTGGTTATTTCTGTTTTCATACTCGTGCATCTCTATGTGTTATACAATTTCCTATTTCCCTACCACTATGTCTATTTATGTTATTTTTAAGTTTGTTTGTTATTAACGTTACTTAAATTCTTCCCTCATTATAATAGAGCTACTGATCTACTGGAGCTAAACAAATAATTACACTATTGTAGCTTCTTCTGAAATTATCATAGTCTATTGCTGTCTTTGTTGGACAAGTGACAGCCTTAGACTACTAAACGAATACTTTCCTTGATGCATGATCTCATAATGACCAAATCACATGCAATTGTTTCTGTTAGAGAAATGTAACTTATTCCCTATACATATTCTTTCTAATCTGTTTGTATCTGTAAGCATTACATTAATTATTTAAATAAAAGTACAACTGAAAGCTCCTTAATTTTGGTATCATAATTAGAAATGATCATAGATTTATAATAGTATCTAACGCAAATGGTAGATTTACTGAAAGGTAAGTTATTTTTTTTTTTTTTTTGGTCTTCTAAATATGTATTTTCTTTCCTCTAAGACATGCTGTAGACCAATGTAGAGCCAGCATGATTTGTATAGCTGTGACTCAATTTTTGAGGCATGGAAAGTGACCTAGCCAGCCTAAGAGATGGCACCCCACAATATAAAATATACATATTTTGATTCAGTTAATCTTTTTACTGTAATTAGTCAAACAAAGACATTTATTTATTGAAAATACATCGACAAATCTCTGTGCATCACTAGGATGCCTACTCCCAAGTCCTTCAGGCTGTCCCTATGTAGAATGGTTCTACAACAAGGGATATAATGTCCACAACAAATTTCATCACTTGCAGGCTTCATTTGGTGTGATTTTTCCTTGTGAGATTCTGATCTTTTTTGAAGGAGGACTGATCTTGCTACTTAAGCCGAGATAAGTTTGCACAGGGTGCTTTTACTGTTGGACATTATTTATTGAGCATATTTTTTGCGCCCTTCTTTACTTTTTTTGCTGTAGGGTGCTAGGGAAGCTTGTGCTGCTTGTTTACATGGGCATTGAGTGTATAGCATTGCTTTATTATTTAAATATATATGTGGTCTGTATGCCTGGGATTCTTCAAAATGAGATGACCCTGAAATGCTTGAAATAAGGACACGCTAAAAGTAGAAACTGAATGGTTGTAACAATGGTTCTTATTAGAGCCATGGCTTTTCAGAAGGTAAATATACCTTTCTATCTTAAATATTCTGCATTAAATCCACTGTATCGCAACAAGGTTTTGAGCTGTGATATGACAATGGCTTATGTCTTCAACTGACAATAGAATCATGTTATTCATCCCTTAAACTCCTAGCTTCATACATGACTTGAAAGCTCACCGTGAAAGCTACTGGTTAAAGTAGTGGTGTAGTTAAAGAAATTACATTATTTATAAATGCCTGACTAATTAGAAATTGTCATCCATAACCATATACCTATCTGTAGGATTATTATATATAGAAACAATTTACACAAGAAACCTGCCAATAAAAGTATGTCATATATATATATATATATATATAGTAAATTTTAAGTAAGCATAAAAAATATATTGCTACATTTTTTTCAAGAGAAAAGTCATACATTGATCTCCCTGTCAGCACCTCTTTTTATGGCAGGCAAAATAAAAGAATATTGAATATACAAGTATTTTTAAATCCCTATAAAATACGGACTTCTAGCACATTAAGAAAACTCAAGCATGTGCTATTTTAAAACCTACACACATAATTTCCTCCATTGTTTATCAACTTAATTTCTATTTTTTCAGTGGATCCTTTTAACTTGGGAAGTATACATATAAAGATATGATTAAAAAGCATAAAATATTTACAAAAAATTTGTAAATAGGGTATTTTGATTTTTAAATTAAAAAAATACATTGAGATGGGATTTCCCTAATTATATGGATTAGACCCTAACTTAGATAGGGTGTGAAAAAAAAGATTTGCTTTTTGAATGAACAGACTAGAATTGCAATACAAAAATGACTAAGAAAGAGATTCATTTTCCATTGCATATTGTCTCATACATATGTTGAAGGGTAAATCTCTTGTAATCCCAAATGTATTTTAGGCTTCACAAAATGACAAAATTTAGACGCTGTTCTGAAGAAGGCATACATATGCAACAAGCCTGATGTTTTATATTTTCATTGTTCTGTCCTTTCATGACATTGTGCATTAAACTGACTACAGCTGTCATCCAAAAATCAGTCTGCTTTAAATCTTGAACAAGACTGCTCAGTAATATTATAGATGAAAACCAGGATAGCAATTCAAGGTATAGTTGAAAAAGGGGATAAAAAAAGACAGATGGATCATATATATATTGTTCAAGTTTTCTGTGATTTTAATCCTGATTATAGCAAGGAAGGCCAGTTTAAAAAAAATATCTAATTCCTTTGCACTTAAATAAACTTTCCAGCAGTGTTTTCATTTGTGAACCCATTAAAGGAAAGCATGACTTGTTTTCTCAATAACTGCATGTGCATATTTTGTGTTCCTACTGATTCCATAAATTATTTATTCCATCATCTTCTAGCTTTCTATTGTAGACTCTGTTAGGATAGATATCCAATTGTCACACTATATTTTCTCCTGCTGAAGTTTCAGAGATGAGATGTTTTTTTTGGACTATGTGATATTTGCCTCAAATTTAGAACCACAGAAAGACATTCATACTTCAAAAATAAATCTGTTTGAGACTGGTTCAACCAAGAGTAGGCAAAACAGCGTTGCAATTGTGTTTAATACAGGAGTAAAAGCTTAATCTGGCCCTAGACTTTTTGAGGTTTGTTCACCGAAGGGAGAGTTTCAACTCTTCATATTCACCATACATTATGACAATCCTTCCTGCAGAAGAAAGAACTTGCCTGTTTTTAAAGATTTTCATAAATGCAAATCTATGCAATCTATAGATTTATCTGATCAGTGTTTGTCCTTTCCCATAAATAGTGAAGTGAGAGAGTTAAAGCCACAACCGTCCTGACAGCTCCCTCAATTGAACAGACTTGATTGAGATAATAACTGCTCTCAAAGTTGCTGACCGGGAAGGATGAAACATATGTCTGGGGTTGTTGCTCTCTGATGCAAGAAAAATGACCCCTGTTTGGGTCTGGACATTTCCTGTCAGCGGGATCAGTCTGATATATTGATGGAGGTTTTTCCTCTATAATGGCACAGCAGGACAAAAATGTTTATAATTCTCCCAACTCAGTAATTCACAAGCTGTTAAGTTTTGCTCATTCCTGGTTGAAGTAGTCTCAAACACATGGGACAGGTCCAAAGATTCTGCATGAAGTCTGCATGTTCATGTGTTTTAGAGGGTATTAGAGGGTATAATCATTTATTTGTTGTCCGTATTTAGGCCATAAACATTTAAGGAAGGTCAGCACCAATATAACTTAATTTGCTATGACCTATAGATGCACATAGCACATTAAATCTGTTGTACATCTGGAAGTTGCAATGGCCACAAACAAGGTGTAATGTTTATGTTGATCAAAACACATGTTCAAGGAGCAACTAAAGTTAACCATGGCTGCAAAAAGGTGATCTATGTTGGCTGTACCTTGTGAACAAACAAAAGCCACCTTTTATATTGAGTAATTTATTTAAATGCAATATCACCACGAAAGAATATTTGGATGCAGGTTATGGTCTTTCTTCAAACATTTAATTATAGGCTTCTGTTCCAAATCCAATAGTACACACTAAAAATGTTAAATTCAATTGTGTAATATCAGTTTTCCCTTGTTTCTTGTTATCAAGGTTGTTCCTATCTAAGCAGATCCATCTGTTTCTCATGGTCTAGGGCCAGGGTTGATATATTGGTGATATATATATATATATATATATATGTATATATATATAGTGCAACAGATAAACCAGTTTATTTTAGTGTCAATGATCTTAATGGTACACTAATTAGTAAACTGATGACTGAAATGCTCACCATTCCCTGGCACTAGTGATCAATACTACTCCAGATATTATCACAACAGAAGTGTACTTGTAGCTTTCTGCTTCTGTAGGAATATAAGATGCCTACATTCCTGTGTGGTTTTAGGCTACCAGAACCTTTTCAATACTCATGTAAATTTTGTCCTTGTTCATAGTATAATGGATGTTTGTCATGTGACACAAAATCATGTGAAATAGTAAACATTGAATTCTATAATTTATAATTGTATAATATAATGGCAGCCTCCAACCAGCAGTAGCAAAAAAACCCCCCAAAAAACAGTGACTAATGTTTTGAAGTTGCTGACAAGTATTCAGATTAGCTGCAGGGGGTAATAAGAATGTACCCCTAGTGCCACATACCATCTAATTAGCAATTTCGCAGCCATGCACGTTTTGCTTCCCAAGAATGAAAATATATTATTCAAAGACAGAGAAGGCATAATTAATTAAAGTTATTATATAGAAATCTGATTTAAAGGTTACTGCATACAGAATCACTTCAATCCATAAAAGGCATCCAATCAGTCCATGTGTCAAGAAAACACTTGATAAACTGCTTCATACCTATATACTGTTCTATTGGAAGAAAAAAATACATATATATATTCATATTAAGAGGACTTAATGTTTATGAATGCTTTTAACATGTGGAGCATGTGTGATGGAACATGCTTCTTTAGACTTCCAAGTTCCATACAGTAAACTGATTGAGATTGCCACATTTCTTAAATTGAGTTCATTTTAAGAAATTCTGGATCTGTAAGCTAATTAAGATATTTGAGTAACAGTGCCATATCTGATAACATTACCCTTTTCCTGGAAGCTAATAGTTCTTGTCTGCAACATATCACTGTGATTTTTTAATCTAAAGCAGGATAATAGACTTGACACTATAGTATTAAGGTGATGACTTACACTTGAAAAATCTAACCTCCCTTATTTTCCTTTAAAATGCGGGGACACAATTGTCCTCTATTTAGGTGGAATGTGCTAATTTCTTTGCTGGAAGAAATGTATATTTAATCAAAGTTAAATTCCCCATGAAAAATGTTGTTGGTAGCATACAACTATGTGTCCTTCCCAATAGAGCCCAATTATCCTGCTATTTCTGGTGATCCAATGACAGAATTTGATTTATGACCCTCACACCAGGACTGCAATAGCTTTGCATCTGCCACTAGCATTATCTACTGCACTGCACTGCAACACATTCATGATCATGAAAATCATTCAAACTTGTCACTAGTTCAAACTAGCCACTGTTAATACAAATAATAATTGTCAACCATTTTCACTTCCTATTAATTGAGGCTAACGGAACAAACATTTCAAAATATTTACCACCATGGGTTCAGTAACATTTGGAAAACATTTTAGGCCAAGGGAGAAACTAAGGGGGTGTATGTTACGTAATTAGAGAGGGAGAGGATGATGTAGAGGGTAAGGGAATGACTGAGTAAGAGAGAGAGGCAGAGAGATGGTAAGTGATTTAGAGAGGGAGTGAGTATGTATGCATGCATCTATGTTACAGTGATTATGCATGTATTAACATGGGTATGTTAATATGAGTGCGTATGTGGAAGTGTGTGTATTAGCATGAGTGTGTATGTTAGCATGTGTATGTGTTTGCATGAGTGTGTGCATATGAGTCCTTGTTGTGTGTATTAGCATGTGTTTATGTTAGTATGAGTGTGTATGTGTGTTAGTAGGAGTATATATGTGTAAGTTTGTGTGTTATCATGAGTATGTATGTGAAAGTGTATTAGCATGACATTGTTTATGTGTGTATTAACATGAGTGTTTGTTTATGTATATTAGTGTAAATGTGTAATTATGTGTGTTACATGTGTATGTGTGTGTTAGCATAAGCATGTCTGTGTAAGTGTGTTAGCATGAGAGAATATGTGTTAGCATGATTGTGTTTATGTGTGTATCTTAACATGGACGTATATGTGTGATTGTGTGTGTTATTATGTGTGTATGTGTTTGTTAGCATGATTGTGTATTAGTCTGAGAATGTCCATGGGCCAAAAGATGCCGGCCCTCCCTGATCTTTGATGTCTGTATCATGTCTGCAAAGACACTGCAGACCTGCAAGTGTGCGGCCCTCTTCTCCTGTAATAGGGACTTTTAAGTTTATTCACTTATTGTTATTTTGGATATTGTGACTTTGCATGTTATTGTGAATTAGCAGCATTTGGAAGAGACAGTTTTGAACACAAAGAGAAGAATTCCTATCAGCAGTGTTGCTTCTCTCACTTTTTGTTTCCCCTGTACTTGCTGGCCCACTGAGCAGGAGCCTCAGCATGGCATACACTAGCATTCTGTATAAGCATAAAATTAGTGTATATTATAGATATGTAGATAGATAGGCAGACAACTGGATGCTTACACACTAACCAAAAACATTCAAAGGCATATTTCCTTTTATTCTTCTAAGCATAACTTTGATTTAAAGTATTAAACTACAAATATTTTTAATCTGTCCTTTAACATAAATCAATGCTTCTAATGGATTCACCCTCCCCAAACCCAACTATGAACAAGTTTCTTTTTTTTTTGCAGATATTCAACTATTCATCATTACTTCTGTCTCATGTGCGTGCAAGTGGTTTTTTTTTTCATGTCCCTGATAGATCTATATCAAGTATTCGGAATTAATTAATTATAAGCATTGTCTAGGCAACAGATATTTAAATCTGTTCTGCTATGAAGTAAGAAAATACTATAAATAAAGCCAGTAAATAGCTTGTACGAAAATGTTTTATGTGCAATCTGGATAGAAGAAGTCTAGAATCTAGTTATATTGGTGCTGCTTTTTAAAAAATAATTTCCTAATACATTTTCCATAGTATACTTGCTCTTCCATATTATTAGGGTGCTGATTAGGGAGTCATCAGTAAATGACGTCATCCTCTACTCTAAGCAATTGTTTAAGACCTTGCATCCTTACATATGATAGATGTAGTGTATGGATGTCTTACTTTACTGCAAGCGTGGTAGATAAAAGGAACAGCCTCGCATGAGAAGTGGTAGAGGCTAATATAGTAAGGGAATTTATATGTCCACCGGGTAGACATAACGCTATCTTCAACCTAAGACATAATAAAGGGCTGATTAAGACCTGATTCTTACATCAGGAAAATAGGTAGACTAGATGAGCCAAATGGTTCTTACCGGCTGTCAAATGTCTATGTTTTTATGTGCATGTCCACATTATTACAATAGGGGTGAATAAAATAGCTCTCTCTAAACAACATCATAAAAACAACGTGTAGATGATAAAGTTGCAAACTAGGGCATACAGATATGTCTGTGGTGTCTTGGTATTCTACAATAATGAGCCGAGAATGTTTCTGCTAACTTGCAGAGAAAAACGTATCAGAAACCCTACTTTAACGACTGACGATACACAAAAACTCTTAACAAACGTGTTTCAGCGCACAAAAGCCTCAAATCAATACGAGGTCCAAAGTTGCAAAGGGGAACCTAGACAGGGACCTCTTACTCACCTATAATCTCACAGATCATGAGGTCAGGGGGCTCAAACATCTGTGAAGGAGTTGTTGTTGTTGTCTTCTGATGGTTTGTCATTTCAGGAAAATGGGGGAGTATCCTTAGATTACATCCAAATTCATTTTACTGCAACATATTGTACAGCATATTGTAGTCTATTAATTTATTACATCTTCTGATCATTTTGTGTCTGTAATTTTCATCAGTTTTCAACAGAACGCACTACAGATAAAATAAAGATATCTAAATACTATAGATTTATTCTCACTTACTTCAATAAAACAATGCAAACATCTGTAATTGCCAGCGATGTCATTGGGTCATGTCTGTACATTTGTCAGTGTAGTGTAATGTGATAAAATCAATGAAGATCAAAGAGGGCAAAGTTTGTGGTCAAAAGGTTGAACCTATGAATGAATATCCTACAATGTTCATCTAATATTAACGTGAACCAGAAGCAGAAGTAACAGAAATGCATGTATTTACATTAAATGTCTATGGCAA
This sequence comes from Spea multiplicata, assembly GCA_009364415.1. Classification (NCBI taxonomy): domain Eukaryota; kingdom Metazoa; phylum Chordata; class Amphibia; order Anura; family Pelobatidae; genus Spea; species Spea multiplicata. Next base: position 23,400 of record VKOC01002646.1, on the reverse strand, counting down.
GCTGTGAGAAATCTTTTGAAACCCTTACCACGTAAGTGACGGTAAAATCACTTAAGAGGTGCAAACATTTTAATTCAGACTGCTTTAAAACAACCCAAACTTAGAGAATACTTTCTACTTTTAATTCTGCTGCAAACCACTACATTCCTAAAAATTAACGGAAACATTTAATTGCAACCAAACCCACATTACAGTAGTTTTGCTCTCTTGCTAAGCTAATCAAGAATCTCTTGTAGCAAAGTGAAAAAAAAACTGAACTGAAGAAGTTTGACACAGTTATTACTTATTTTACTTAGAGTCTAGAGGACAAAAATGCAACTTTAAAATCAACTTACATTTAAAATGCCACTTAATGTACCAATAGTTCTTTCAAAGGCATCAACTCACCATGTTAATGTATTAAAAAGGAGATTGTATAATTATTTCATCTTTTTTTTTCTTTTCCCTTTTTTTCTTCTTCTTTTTCTTTCTTTTCTAAATTACACCATCTTTATTCATTGGAATATATGGATAAAAATGATGTATTCATATGTGTACTCTGAGGTAGGTATCCGAGGCTCAGCACCCAGAAAGTGAAATCTGGTGGTAGTAAGAGGGTGCCTCAATATAACTACTGGACCAACAGTTTCAAGACTCGAAGGCTCTACGAAGTTTAGTTCGTATTATTAGGGGTAGTTTAGCATTTCAAAACATGAAACATCGATCCAGGTTTTGCGTGGGTCATATCAGCGCATATAGAATGTTTTAATAATGTATTTTGTATAGCTTTTGCAATCGCTCAAAATCCATTATATCTTAATCACTGAACAATCAATTAGGTAGCACGCATGAAATTTTAATAACAAGATCTCACTTGATTATTTAAAAAATGAATTGCATACCATCAGGAAAGTTAACATGGGCTATTAATCTCTATTTCATTTTATAATACATGTCAGACATTTTGTCATCTTAATTCTTACAATTAATATTCACCTCTAGTTGATTAGAAATGTAGAACTAGGTCTATATAATCAAATAATTAATGCACAGACCCCTTTAAAGAAGGGGATATTGAACCCTGAAGGCTACAAGCTGACCAGGATTAAGCTTTGCATGCAAGGGATTTAATCAGTTCAAAGTGTTTTCAATCACCCGTTTGAACAAACATGCTTGTGTTAAAACAATCACCTAAAATTAGGGGCGTAACTAGAAACCACAGGACTGTGGTGTGAAAAATTGCTCTGTACTTTGCCTCTTACAACATATGTAAATACACTTACCCAAAGTACTTACACATCCATGCTCACACACAAACAAGTGCACATCCATCCTCACACACACAAGTACACATGCATTTATATATATATATATATATATATGCGTGTGTGTATGTATATATATTATATATATATATATATGCAAACACATATAAAACATATATATATATATATAAACAAATATAAAAATAAAAAAAATCCAAATGTCATAAAAAATGAACAAACATATTTCGTAAAATGTAGTACATCATATTCACGTGAGGACTATAATAATAAATGTTTTTCTATGTGAGATGTGTTTTTACATGCTTTAAAGTATTTCACAGCAAATATGTATAGATGCTACATTTTCAGTCATTCATTAAAAATAAAAGACCATGTGCCTGTACTATGAGATAAAGAAGCTATTTTTCCATTGGTTGAGTAACACTTTTCCATAATCCTTAAACGCGTATGGACTGGATTCAGCAGCTTCTGTTCTTCGTATAATCAAATGACCACGTTATCACATTTATAAACACAGTCAAAATATGTACTCCATTTGTTTTGTCGGGTATTGTAAGCACATTTATTACTTTAGATGATATTGTTTCTGTCATAAAGTAGGGGAGGATGGTCCAGCAGTGGGATGTTAGGACAGCATGAATACTGATATGTGCCATACTAAGGACTCAACTGATCAAGGAAAATCATACAGGAAACTAGGCCTCAAATCTGGAAGATTTAAAAAAAAATGTATTATTTTTAAATATGAGTGTTATTATTATTATTATTATTATCTTTTATTTATATACTGCCAAGAATTTACGCAGCTGAGACACTTAGCCCTTATTGGCTGAAACACCAAATCGTTAGTGAACACTTAACCCTTAAACAGGGTAACAAAAGTCTTCATTTACATCATTAGCTTTAGGATTCAATGAATTAATACTTTAGAATTCAAGAAAAGCTTCTAAAATCAAAAGTATTATTTTTGTATGTATATGGCCAATAAAGTATCTGTATTTAATTTCTGAAGGAACTAATGTGCAAAAAGAAATTTTTTTATTTTTTTTTTGCATGGTTATTTTGCTTTCTCCTATGTATCACTGTTACTCTATTGTTACTTGATAAAATAGGAGATTGTTTTATTAATAAATTAAAATAATCCTGAAATTGTGGATTTTGATTATTGGATGAAAAAGGCAGGATGTAGTATTAAGCATTTGCTTGGTGATTGATTAGCTAATGCAAAGAAAAATCCAAGATTGTAATTAAGGCTAGGATCAGGTGGCAAATGTTCATATTTGATGTACTGCTCACAGCTAGCTATAATGATGAGCCACCACAAACAATACCTCTGTTTGACATGTAGTTATAATGCCGTTCTTACCTGTCTGCTGTTGATACCCAGATTTGGTGCAAATGAAAATGGTTTTATAGGCTTTTTTATACATGGGTGCACTGCTATTTAATTGTGATTATATTATGTGAGTTTTTATGGAAGTTATTACCACAAATAAACTATAAGTCTATCTTATTTTTCTATTTGTGCTCTTTATAGTTATTTATATCAATGTTTATCTATAACATTGAAAGTAGCTTCAGAATGCAGAATTTATTGAGCAGTAATTGACAAGATACAACCAGTATCTTTTAGAGTTTTAGAATTGACTTAAGGTTGTCAATTTAGAGAATATCCATTCACTTTCTTGTTGAAGAAAACATCTGCATTTGCGTGACAGTGCCTTGTTAAGCCTTAGTTGGCCTAGAAAATGATACTGATTAATATAAGGCCACATACAAACCTGACATATACTTATGTATGATATTTTCCCCACATAGAAATTGATGCGCTGTTCAATTAACCAGGCGGTGGTTGAACATTGCGTATAGTTTCCATGTTGCTGCTTTATCTTAGTTTGCATAATATTACTCCCCTGGGCTAAATATCATAAGTCTGCCCCCCGGCGATTATCACAGGCCCACAAGGAACATAACCATTTCAATGTTCCCAAACTGATTACAACTGTCACTACATGAGGCTAATTGAAGAAACTACTGCAACATATGACTAAAAATAAAATCAAACATACAATCAACAATTCCAATTTTATGATTAAAATTTGGTTTAATTAGGTTTAATTTGCTTTAAACAGCAAAATAATGACATGTATTTGAGTGTTAATAAGAAGATAATAATGCAAAGCTTTCACAAACCATAACATTGTATTTATCGCTAAACATACATAACTAAACACAATTATCAGCAAATATTTGAAAATAATAATGTTTACTTAAAATTAAATGAGCGGTGAAAAGAATGGTTAAAAGTCTTGTGTTACAGAATAAAGCAGTCCGCATCTTCTATATGCCTTGCGGGTATATATATATATATATACCTATATCTATATATATAGCTATATATATATATATATATTTACAGGGGTCCCCAACCACCGGGTCAAGGACCGGTACTGGTCTGTTGCCTATAAGCAAGCGGGCCGCACGGCAGTTCCGGGCGCCGGGCATCTGTTCTCTTTCTTTCAATTAGCCCTGCTTCGGGCAAACAGCAGGATGAGGATCCAGATGGCCCGCAGCGCTGCAGGGGACCTGGATACTCCTCTCCAGCAACCGTGGATGTCTATGTGATGCAGACAACGCCGCTGCTGAAGGCACTTCCACAATCACTATGAAGGAGCGCTTTCACTGCTCCATCATAGAAGCCCCAGCAGCAGTGGATGTTATCTGAGCACATCGCACAGGCGCCCACGGTTGCCGGAGAGGAGGATCCCCTTGCAGGGGACCTGTATCCTCCTCTCTGGCAGCCAGGAAAGATCTGCCTGATGCGTGCAGACAACTTCCGCTGTTCCCGGCACTTCCGCCGGGGCTTCTAGGACAGAGGGCCTGCATAGAAGCCCCGGCGGATGTGACGAGCAGCAGCAGAGGTTGCCATCGAGCAGACGTACATTGAAACATGGTCAAACATACGTGCAATGATGAACATATGGGGGTTTTTTTAGGACAAAATTCTTATGAAATAGTACTTTGGCTAAGGACTGACCACACAGATATACATGAAATTTAACAGAAGTGGAGAAAGAGTAGGAGATGTTATGTTTTAAGTAAAACTTAATATTTACTTTTAATTAAAATGGTTATTCCACTCTAATTAGTGTATGTTAACATGCAATATGAAGGAAAGTTCTAATAACCTTTATAAAAAAGTGAGCATGACTGCTGATCTAAACCTGCTGGACTTGCACAAATACTATCATGAACGGCAGGAATGGGTGGCATAAGATAACATTTTTAATTAAAAATGTTTGTCAACTATCCTTACCCTCATCCAGAGGAACCTCGCAACTACATAATCAAAAGTGTTTTTATGGTTGTGCTATCAACAAGTTACACCTTTCCACCTGCCAACGATTCCCAGGTTTTAGAAGTTAGCAGTTTATGTTAGTGCAGATTTGATTTTGAAAAAACTTTAGGATCTGGTGGTTAGCCTGTCAGGGTACCAGCAACCATTATTTATTACATAGTACTGGGTAAATATTGATCATCATGGGTTGGTTCCTGTGGTCAATACCAATTAAAAACGAAGTGTTCCTGGCCTATTGTGTTGAGTTTTTTCTTTGTGGCTGGTAGTACTTGGTAAGACACTTGATAAATTATTAGAGCTTCCATATGAGGACCCACTTGAATCTTTTATGCTTCAAAAATGCATGTCATAGACTCAATGCTATTATATTAAGCATTAGAATTTAAAAATTATTTAAAAGAATTAAAAATGACAGATTAATATGTTAGTACAGCCTACTTCAAATCAACATTAGCCATCTCTGTTTTTTATTGATGAGCATGTGTTTGTGACCTAATTCAGGTCTTTAATCTATGTACAGGTAATGTCCTTTCCTTTATCCTATGTGCCCCTTGAGGAGCAATCACCAAAGTAATACCAGAGACTTCCGTTGAGATAAGTAAACGTTTGAAATAACCAAAAAATAGTCTTTTTTTGTTTTAGGGGGTGTAGATAGAAGTTACTGGCAGACCAAGAGAAAACGATACCTGAGACATTGTAACCTTTAGAAATCTATGTATTCAGAAGGATTTATTTTATTTACACAGTTTTATTTCTATACACAATTTTTGCTGTACAAATTTACACATTTTATGTACAAATGATTATGGCTTTTGAACACTGTACCCATGAAACATTTTGAGCGCCCAGAAAAAAAGGAAAGAGGCACAGATGGACTAGGCTCCCAAAGAGACTGTCTTTCCTGAAGAGGGACATTTGAATATCTCTTTCATATAAATACAAACTAGGAAAAGGCAATTTCCTTACCTTTTCAGGACACATTCCAGCTATGTGGGAGTTAATAACAGATACCCGGGATTTCTGTAAGTGTAACGGTACTATATGGAAGCTCTTGTAATTGTAACCCTACAACTGGCTACATTAACAATAAAAATATTGGCTACTTACTTTGCTATGGCATGCATAGTGCATAAAATTATGGTGCACATCTAAATATTGAATTTGTATTTTTTGGATCGCATACGCATGACGCACACACATCTCTACATCCCACTAACAATATGTGCTGTCAAAGCAAGGATCTGGAAATAATGCATTATTATGTTCTCAAAATCACCTTAAGCTTTTTACACATCTATCTATTCCCAAGCCTTAATCAGAGGTATTTTGTCAAATGTTATGAAAGAACCGAGAAGCCTGAAAACACTTTCTGAAGGGTTTTCTTGGGTGATCCAAAATAAATAGGAATATATCTGCATTGTTCATCACCCGTATCGCACATACTTTTTCAGCCTCACGTTTTTGTTTTGTATGATGCGTCTTTTAATGGTGCTGTTTTTTTTCCTCAAATTTCCTAGAATTTTATATTATTATGAACTATTATGGTATTTATTCCTTTTCTAAAAAAATAACATACAGTTTGGCTGTGTTTTCTTGAAACATTTCAGCAGGACCTCTTAATCCTGTCTGTCTTCTTCACTACTTAGCCTGCCCATCTCTGGCACCACAGAAATGGTGTTACCTTTAAGGTTTCTTTTACTTCTCTCTATGTGAAGCGGCCCCCTAGGTGCAACAGCACCTTTAAGTGCCACTGCATCTAATCATATGGATTCAGTTGCACACAATTTGTAACCTTTTACTTAAAGCGGCTTAACATTTCCCAGTTGTATATGTCCAATATCACATGATTTAACAAGCAATCACAATGGAATTATATTTTTTTATATAAGCCTTATATTTTTAAGGCTTTAAACTGAGCCTTAGGGGTACATGCAAAAATAAATTTTATTTTACTATATCTTTTACTGTGTTTTTTTATCACAGTAAAAAATCTGCCTAACATAAAACTCACCTTGACTTCTGCCACTCTTATTATTATGTATTAAATGCGAAATTTAATATGCCATTCGGTATTCTTTTATGCCATTTATAGTGCAATGTTGCTTTTGTTATCCACAAAAGAGACACAAGCGTTCCTTTGCACTTTATTGGACTTTCAAAAGAAATTCAGTAATCCTATTTTTTTTCATTTTTTTTCTGTTACACTTGTACAATGTAGCATCAAACGCGTTTAAATATTATAGTTATAGGAAAATAACTATATTTTGTATTACTTTGTAGTTAAATTGATCCAGTTTTGTTACCGGAATGGCTCTATAACGGGTAGTTACCTGAAAAAGTCCTTTCAGCAGAAAAGAATATAAAAATGCAGATGATCTTTTTTTAATTTTCTCACAGTAAAGTGAAAGAAAGGAACCGGTAGGATATCACACAGACAGAACAAGAGAACATGGCCTGTTACAGTCATCACAATTGAGGAGAGAGCAGAAAAATTACCCATATTGTAGTATACAGATGGTATACAGAGAAGCATGCAGGACAATTGCCCATTAAATTCATCGCACATTGTGAAGACTGGAATGAGATAACTGACCATTGCCTTCTGTGAAAATGCATAGTGACAAGTGAGCTGGGGAAACTGTTGCTTAGAGCAGGAAGGTTATCAAGCAACATGATTAGGAAATGTGGCTATTACACACAGTAGGATTGCTACAGAGATAAGAAAATAGGTAACATTGAACATTATACTCATACATCCTATCTAGCAGATGATACTGAAAACATGTCTATTAAATGAAACACAAATGTTATAGACAGGGGAAAAATAGAATCTACAGTGGAGTGTTATAACCATCTTGGTAGGTACACTCCTCTGAGAGCTTCTGCTCCCTGCTCCACACAGAAGGGGCTAAGCTGGGCAAGAAGATGTGGCACTAGGCATGCCTTGTGGTTAAGATGGCAATGAATTGGCCTGGTGGGCAGAACTGGGCAGAGTATGGGTAAGCTTAGATGCCATTCCATATACAATGGGAGTAATGTGGCCCTAGAGATAATAGCCTGTGAAACCTGAAGCTTCTGGGGCAAATCAGGTCAGTCCCCAGGAGTTAGTGGACACTTTAAGACACAGCCCATTATACCTATTATAGAAAATATATGAGTTTCTACATTCATGTACAAAGTATATTATATAAAGGGTATTTTATATATATACCATGCATTTTGCATAACAGTGCAAAAAGGCTAAATCATTCAGAGGAAAGCAAGGAGAATGGGTAGTCTAAATAACCAGTTTGATATGTGTGCTATTTGTATATATATTACAAAGGCCTGAAACAGACACATGATGTGATATAAAGGGGATTGGCTTGTGTTAACACATTAAGCCAGAGCGGAGTCCTCTATGGACCCTTTTTACCCAAATAGCTGTATTATAAAGCAAATGTATTCATTTAATACCACTACAATATGGAACACAGAAAAGTGTAGAAAAGCCAGCATTAGAAATAGCTTCCAAATATGACAAACCTTCAAATGTTTGGGGTAAAAGAGAAGGAGAACTTTATGAAAGCATATTGAGCAATATGTCATTGCAAGTTTTGGCCCTGTTTCAATATTTCCCAGGTATGCCATCATGATCAGCCAGTTTGATGGCAAGTCTCTAGATCAACTATTGCTGTAGTCTTTCTCATATATATATAATATATATATATATATATATATAAAGATTTTTCATGACGTCTGTCCATATAGCAGTTTGAATATAAACCCAAAGGCTCAGTATGACTCTGCCATCATTCTACATTGCACAGCTTGCCTGTAACAACCTAACATCCAACATTTTTATATTCGAGTATATTAGTCATAGGTGACAAATCAAAGTACTTACGTGTAGTCCTTAGTTTCAAATGTCTTTGTCTGCAGACAAAAGAGAAAAAAAATCATAGAGTTATCACACAACCATTATCAGTTAATTAAAAGACAAATTCTAATGCGTCACGAGAAAACACAATACTTTTAGTGGTTTGTAAATCACCATTTTAAATGATAGAATGATTAACTCTTGATGTGCTTAGACTAGCATTGTGCTGCAAGAACTTCACCAGGTGTACCAGGCATTGACGGATATCCTTCCTAAAACCACGATCATGATTTACTACATTTCTCAAGTAGTAAATGGTTGGCACGTAAAAACCTACCCAGATATCGAGTAACTGAGCGAGAAATAGTACACGTCTCTTACTGCCATAAACATATACCACAAATTCTCAAACCTTTGATCATCCATTAGCATAGGATACAAAACAGGTCAGGAGACAAATAAAAGAAAAACACCCAGCGTCTGGCGCTGGTCTCTTGTCCTGTTTTGTATCTTTTTCTAATTGGTGAATCAATCATGTGCCACTTCACCTTCAGTCTTAAATTGGAATATTCATTAAGTGTGCACAATCTACATATCCTGTTCCAGTGGCAGACCGAGTGCTGCAGTGTGTGGCCGGTATACCAGGCTTTACACTACGTCACAAGAACCTAAATTTACAGCAGTTATTCATGAAACTTAATATAGTATTCACTTTGGCACTACAGGGGGGTATAACTGTGGTGCTTATCACCAACCCTCCTTTTGTTTGGAGTGAAATGTGAGCCTCTACTGGCCCTTTCTTTTGGGTATGGCAAGTCTCTTTTCTCTGCTAGGTACTAGAGGATACTAAATACTAAACATACAATAGCATGTCTCTAAAGTCCAAAGATATATCGTGATAAAAGGCTCCAAAGACAATCGGTGTAGATGCAAATTCTGCCATATTTGAATACATTTTATCCACTTTCAGTAAAAATAGTGTTGACAGATATAAAACAAAAAGCAATTAGAAGGATGAGTAACCCATACAAACAATATCTGTAAAAGTCAAGGGGTTATAAGTGTTTTTCATTCATACTTGAAAGAACATTAATATTTCTAGCAAAGCTAATAATATTTTGTGTTGTTTAAAATGCATTTTTGGCTTGATATGTGAGACTGACCCTTTTAAATTAGCCTGAATTACTTTCTGGAAGCTGTAATAATAAATGCATTATCAATATCCCAAGCAGAAAAGAAAGAATTACAAAAAGTATAATTTAAAACATGCAGAGCAGGAGAACTTTACTAAAGTTAAGCAGAAGCAGTTTTTATATTATGCCTACTTATTCAGTTTGTCAGCACTGACCTCAATTGCAATTTGAAGGTATATCCAAGTTTATGTGGCTGGTTGTAAAATGAGCTTATATAGTCTTTGTTCAGCTCCCAGAGGAGACACATTCCCAGAGAAAACAGACATGATTTATGGCTGTAAACATTTTCTTTCTATTAAAAATCTGTTTTGGATACAATCCTGATGAAGCATTTTTTTCCCTTTATCATAACCAGATTCTTGTATTTGTCCTGCATAATATACAGTATATATGTAAAAGCCAACTGGCAACAGAAAAAGTCACTGAAAAAAAATATACCTGATCTATACTGCCAGCCATCATGCACGATGATTTTTCTATTTTGATATGTCAATGACAAACTGTATATTTCAAAGGCATGTTCTGAACAATTCACTGGTGAAGGATAGGATATAGACAACAGAATAAAAGAATACTTGGAAATTAGCCTGTGTAAAATTGTATTTCATGTTTTAAGGTTACCCCTGCTGTTTCAGTACGTAGCACTCTGTATCATTAGTCATAAACACAAGAAAATAATCTAATCAGTACATTTATACAAAAGCCTTGTCATCATGGGAGTTGTCCATCATGCTGAGCAAAGTGGAATATGATTTGGCATTTACTGTGTTACCTGCTCAATGAAAACAAGAATTAATACTAAGTATTTGCAGTGTCATGTGCACAAAGGGGAGGGGATGCAGGATGACTCCTGGCTTGTTGGCCTAGGGGTATGATTCTTGCTTCTGGTGTGAGAGGTCCTGGGCTCAAAATCCTGGAAGAGCCCACTCTTCATGTCAAACTCTTAATGTATGTGTGTAGTGAGAAGAAGGGCTTCCAATAGTGTTTTATTCAGGGAGGAGAGGGATTGCCCTATTGTGTTGTGTGGGGGGCTGCAGGGCTATGCTGTGTGCATGGAGGAGAGGGTGGTGCTAGACAGGGCCACCAGCGTTGAGCGGGTACAAGCATAACAGTTTGAGGGGCCCGGGTGTCCTGGGGCCTGATTGGGGAGGCTAAGTTTCCATGAAAAAAGAAGCTCTGCACTGGACCTCTAATTACAGTTGGCTGTAGGACAGTGAAGTAAGTCTCAGCCAATCAGGAGGGACTTCTAAACTGAGCTGAGAGATCAGAAGTCCCTCCACATAGAACTGTGTGTAAAGTCTGGTAATGGAGTGGGTTAATTGTCTGTGAATGCTCATGTCTGGCAATGGAAATGATTAATTCCCTCTGACAGTTCATGTTTGGTAGTGGAGGGGGTTAATTGTCTGAGACTGCTCATATGTGGCAATAGAGAGAGTTGACTTGTCTAAGACTGCTAATTTCTGGTAATGCAGGGGGTTTAATTGTCTGAGGCTGCTCATATCTGGCAGTAGAGAGGGTTAATTGTCTGAGAGTGCTCATTTCTGATAATGCAAAGGGTTAATTGTCTGAGACTGCTCATGTCTGGTAAAGGAGGGGATTAATTGCCTAAGACTGTAATGGAGGAGGTTAATTGCTTGAGACTGCTTATGTCTGGTAATGACTTTATGCATTTTAAAATATAAATATATTATTAAATCTGAAATCAACATGGTTCCCATTACGCACCTATGTGTGAAATCTCATCCATGTCATACTGTGTCTTTGAATGGCTGAAATAAAATGTGGTCACCCTAGCCCTCACTAGTAGAGGCTTTGTTAATCTACTGTGCCGCTTTGATGATGTCCCCAAACGGCTTGTCTGAGCCACCCTTGTGCTCAAAAAACTTGTCAGTGCCTCCAAACAGCTTGTCTGCACCATCTTTGCACCCAAACGGTTTGCCCCTGCGCGCTGGTGTTCTGTAAGAGGCCCCAAAACTTCTGATGGCAACCCTGGTGTATTGGTGGGTGCTGGATACTGTTGTATGCAGGGTGGAGGATAGTGTTGTGTGTAAAGTTAGGGGGGCTGCTGCATGTTGTTTGGGAAAGCACTGCCGGGTAGTCTAACACATCGCTGTAACAAATGCATTCCTAATATGTTACAGTTTACCTATACCTGTCTATCAAAAGAAACAATATTATTACAATTTGGCAGCATGGGTAGGAGTTAAGACCTCTCAGGCCAAGAACTCCATCTACGTCCTTAACCCTATGCTCTCTTTTGTATGGATTGTTGGCATTGTTCACATGGACATATACACAAGTTGTTCAGATCCCTTATCATGCTAGTCTTTTACTTATAGCTTTTTCTTTATAGGGTTTTCTTTGACGTTCAACTTCCATCTGTGGCCTCTGAACAAACCTCACCAAGATTTTTGTTTATTGACCTTTCCCAAATAGTATGCGTGTACTAGTTATGGGATGGGTACCTGGGACATAGCTCTACCATTATCTGTAGTACAGAAATTCCTCAATATTCTATTTGCCAAGGGAAACATATATTCCCAGCCTACACATGTAGATTAAAAATACTTGCATACATAATTATATATAGTTGCAAATGTTGCTTGTTTATTATTCACACAATGGAACTGTGCATTTAAAAAAGGTATATGACATAAAAAATACAGCTAGTATACAAGACATGTTACAATTTTGCTACTTTTGTTTACAATATTAATTTACTTTGTAATAACAAGACTACTAGCACAACATAGTATTTCTACATGAAGGATAATTTATACAGATGGACACATTATTATGCCAACTTTTTAGACTTCATCCAAAGTTTTACCCTGCAGATTATTTCTAAATTAAGCAATACTTGACATATAATTGTTAAATGCCAATTGGTTCATTGCCACCCACTGAAATGTATGATACAGACACAAGCAACACAGAAACATGTGTGCTTTGGTTCCATATCTGGGAAATTATTCAATTTTATTTATTGCAAATGATCCAAAAAAGAAAAAAATATGGAAAGACTCATCCGAATGAGGCTTTCCAGCCCAAGCAATTCTGTATCACAGTATCCAATGCATTTTGTAAACTACACAATGAAAAAAGCAGAAGAATTCAAATGATCACAATCCATTGCTTTGTAGTATATAGAAATATGATTTTTAAATTCTCTGCTACTGGGAATGGGTTAAAATTCCAGAAGATGCCACAATCACAGTTTGTATAAACAGATCATGTTTTAGGATGACTGCATATTTAGGTGTGTGACTTCACATTCACAAATAAGAGAAATTATGTTAATCTGCATCAATAAAGGGGTTGGTAGTATGTCTGCATACATGGGAACTCTGTAGGTTTGGCCCAGAAACTCAGAGCCAATTATCGGTCATCAGTGACTGCCTTTGATCCCTGGCGGTTATAGCACCCCCTGCCTACCAGCCTCATCTCTTAAATCAGTCCCAAAGTCTCCTACCAATCATAAGAGGGAGAAGGAAGATTATAATTAGCATTTTATATATATATATATATATATATATATATATATATATATATATATATATATAGCACCAACAATATTTGCAATAAAATATTCCAGGAGAATGACAAGACTAGTCTAGAATAGAAAGTAGACATTAGCAAATGGAACAAAAAAGATTTGGATGACTGTTTTGATTAGTTTTTGGCTCATTCGCTTTTCAGGCAATGAATTACATTCACTGCCCATTTGTTTCAGCCAATTTGGAATTTGCCAGCTAGATCTTTTATGTTTACTTCTATCTTCTCTTTTCTCTTCTATCTTCATCTGTTATCTTCAATTTTCTATCTTCGGGCATAGCCCTGCAGAAATATTTGGCGCTACTTCTGGTGATGTCCTCTGCCCTATGCTCAAATCGGAGGACAAAGTCGAAGATATAATATTAAAGATATATTGAAGATAGAAGAGAAGGAAGAAGATAAAGATAGAAGATGAAGAAAAGAAGATGTGAAAGTGAATGGCAGAAGCTGTGGCCCCACGTATTCTGGATGAAAATTTGTAGCCTTTTGTTTTCTATGTACATTTTTAGAAGAACTTAATATATAATGCCAATTTAAGATGTAATTATTATTTATCATCAATACACCGATTACTTTGATTAAAGTAATGCTGTTTGTTTACTTAAGCTTAAAAGTGTAAGAAGAAATTGTAATTTGTCTGTAGTCACCAGAAATTCAGAAGTTACTGTTTTAGCCACAAGTAACCAACTTTTAGGATTCATAAGCATATCATTTTACGTACTATATTCTTGGATTACAAAGAAATTTGGGCTGTTGCTTGATTTTGCTTAAACATCGCTTAATCCAAATTTATAATTCCATAATTATATAAATATATTCATGTTCCTCTAGTTCCTATTTTGCTAGACAAAGTTTAAAAGTAGACTCTACAATGCTGGACAATATATTTTTGTTACTCTAGTAACTAGTAGAAATAGATGTATAAACTTTCTGGTAGACTTGGTACAATGTCACAATTAGTCAATAGCATTGTTTGTTTCTTCATGTGGATATTTGATCCCCTGCTGATTTTGTACGTTTGCCCACTGATAAAGACATGACCAGTCTATAATTTTTGAACAGTGAGAGACAGAATAACAACAAAAAAATCCAGAATAGCGTTATAAATTGATTTGCTTTTCACTCAGTGAAATAAGTATTTGAGCCCTTTGCAAAACATGACTTAGTACTTGGTGGCAAAACCCTTGTTGGCAATCACAGAGATCAGACATTTCTTGTAGTTTCCACACATCTCAGGATGGCCGACGTTTGGCAACTTGAACATTCAGCTCCCTCCACAGATTTTCTATGGGGTTAAGGTCTGGAGAGTGACTATGCCACTCCATTACCTTAATCTGCTTCTTCTTGAGCCACTCCTTTGTTGCCTTGGCCATGTGTTTTGGGTCATTGTCATGCTGGAATACACATACACGACTCATTTTCAATGCCCTGGCTAAGGGAAGGAGGTTCTCGCCCAAGATTTGACGGTACATGGCCCCATCCATCGTCCCTTTGATGCAGTGAAGTTGTCCTGTGTCATTAGCAGAAAAACACCTCCAAAGCATGTTTTCACCTCCATGTTTGACGGTGGGGATGGTGTTGTTGGGGTCATAGGCTGCATTTATCCGCCTCCAAATACAGCAAGTTGAGTTGATGCCTAATAGCTCGATTTAGATCTCATCTGACCATAACACTTTCACCCAGTTCTCCTATGAATCATTCAGATGTTCATTGGCAAACTTCAGACGGGCCTGTACATGTGCTTTCTTGAGCAGGGGGGCCTTGCAGGCGGATGGATGGATTTTGCCAATCATACCCTTATAGAATTGAAACTTGCTTTTCGCTATGCAGCAAATGGAAGTTTCCCCCATACCCCTGGATTACTTTCCCTGCATACTTGCGTGTATGTGTGTGTCACAGACTACAGTAGTGTACATTAAAGAGCATGTCGTATAGGAGATCATTTGGCAGGGTAAAGTGTGTGACAATGTTTCTCAGATTAGTACAAATGCATGTATAAAACATATTTGACTGATTATATTTACAAATCCTCATGCTTACCGAGGCAAAGTAACACAATGTTATCTAAAATTTGTAACAACATTTACATGTATTTTAGTGGAACAATAAAAAAACAAAGCACTATTAATGATTCACATAGTAATTCTTCAACATACTATACTGATTCAGTACCACGGAATAATCATATCTGCTTAATATTCATTTAGTCTGTCACTGATTTACATGCTTTGCTTATTAATGATGTTAGTGTACTCTAGAGTACATTAAGATATTTATCATTTGGAATTTATGAAGTGAATAAGGAATTGTCACTGGCAGGCTACGTGCAGTAATGACTTCACCATTTTAGGTCCAAATTAAATCCTACATAAAAGCAAGCAATTAAACATACCGTCTATTTTAATGATTAGTGAGTACATTAATGGAATTTTGGATGAAAAAAACCAAAACATATTGGAATTATATTTTGCTCTGACAAATATTTATTATTTATTCTGAAGATGATGGACGCTGGGTTCGTGTTTGTATCTGAAAACCCTGTATCAGTCACTGGTGTTACAACATTATATATATATATTTACTCACTTGCTACTTTAGGTACACCTATTCAATTGTTAATCAGCCAATCACATGGCAGCAGCTCAATGCATTTAGGCATGCAGACGTGGTCAAGACAACTTGCTGAAGTTCAAACTGAGCATCAGAATGGGGAAGAAAGGAGATTTAAGTGACTTTGAACGTGGCATGGTTGTTGGTGCCAGACGGGTTGGTCTGAGTATTTCAGTAACTGCTCATCTAATGGGATTTTCACGCATAACCATCTCTCGGGTTTACAGAGAATTGTCAGAAAAAGACAAAATATCCAGTGAGCGGCAGTTGTGTGGATGAAAATGCCATGTTGTCAGAGGTCAGACCAGAATGATGACAGAAAGGCAACAGTAACTCAAATCGTTACAACCAAGATATGGAGAATACCAATGCACAACATGTCGAACCTTGAAGCAGATGCGCTACAGCAGCAGAAGACCACATCAGGTGCCACTCCTATCAGCTAAGAACAGAACAGGAAACTAAGTAAACAATTCCCACATGCTCACAAAAATTGGACAATGTAAGACTGGAAGAACATTGCCTGGTCTGATGATCTTGATTCCAGTTACAACATTTAGATGGTAGGGTCAGACTTTGGCATAAACAACATGAAAACATGGATCCATGCTGCCTTGTATCAACGGTTCAGGCTGGTGGTGGTGTAATGGGAGACATTTTCTTGGGACACTTTGGGCCCCTTAGTACCAACTGAGCATCGTTTAAACACACCAGTCACCAGTCGTTGTCACAAAGCTCACATAATCTCAAACTGGATTCTTGAACATGCCAATGAGTTCACTATACTCAATCTAATAGAGCACCTTTGGGATGTGGTGGAATGGGGCATTTGCATCATGGATGTGCAGCCGACAAATCTGCAGCAACTGCGTGATGCCATCATTTTCATATGGATTCAAATCTCTGAAGAATGTTTCCAGCACATTATAGAAAGTATGTCATGAAGAATGAAGGTAGTTCTGAAGGGGGCCCAACCGGGTACTGGCCAGGTGTACCAAATAAATTGGCCAGTGAGTGTATGTCGCTGATATGCCATAACATTATGAACATCTGCCTAATATTGTGTAGGTACCTCTTTTGCAGCCAGAACAGCCTTGACCCATCGAGGTATGGACCACACTAGACCTCTGAAGGTGTGCTGTGGTATCTGGCACCAAGACGTTAGTAGCAGATCCTTTAAGCCCTGTAAGTTGCAAGGTGGTGCCTCCATGGATGCATTCTGGTGTCATGTGTTCTCCAGGTAAGTGACACACACGCACCTGGCTATTCCACGTGATCTAAAATGTGATTCACTAGACCAATCTTCTTCCATTGGTTTGTGGTCCTGTTCTTATGCTCACGTGCCCATTTTATGTGGTTTTGTCAGTGGACAGGGGTTACCATGGTTAGTGCAAAATTGAAAAGAGCCAAACTGGGGTTTTTTGCCTTCTTTTGGATCAACAGTAACAAATTAACAGATATAGGAAAGGCTGACCTTGATGGACGCTTGTCTTTTTTCAGCCTATATAACTATGTATCTATGTAACCCTGACTGGTCTGCAGCTATACATCCCCATACGCAACAAACAACTTCTATCAGAACACGCATTAACTTTTCAAGTAATTTGAGCTATAGTAGCTCGTGTGTTGTATTTGACAAAAAGGGCCTTGATGAGGCGGAGGCAATGAGCCTCAATGCGTCAATGAACCCTGGCCACCCATGACCTTGTCGCCCGTTCACCACTTTTCCTTCCTTGGACCACTTTTTACTACTGACCAGGGACACCCATAGGAGCTGCAGTTTTGGAGGTGCTCTGACCCAATCGTTTAGCTATCACAATTCTGCCTTTGTCAAAGTCACTCAGACCCTGCTTCTAACACATCAACTTTGAGGAAAAAAATGTTTAGTTGCCGCCTAATATTTCCCATTATCAGTGTTATTCACTTTACCTGTCAGTGCTCATAATATTATAGCTGATCGGTATATATATATATATTATATATATATAATATATATATATATTATATATATATAAACTGTATGTATATAAAACATTTCATGAGGTAAGGGGCTCTGCAGGTCTTAACCATAACTAGTAATAGTGAGTTTTTATTGTTTTTTCCCCTCAAAGATTTCAGTTTGTTTTGCAATTGAATTGTTCATGTTATAGGTCACGTTAAAGGTGGAAAGAGTTCTGACATGATTTATCTTTGTCTCATTCTTTAAAATCACAATAACCTGGCAATTTAACAGGGGTGTGTAGACTTTTTATATCCACTGTATATTATTACATGGGTGTTATTACAGGTTTAATACATATCCTGGTGTTAAATATAATTGAAACAGTGATTTTATTTTAATAAATATCAAGCAAACTATGTGTTAAAAACACTATATTCCTATCAGCCAACAAATCCCTAATATTCATACACAATACTCATTTCCCAAAACAATTATGTACCAATTAGTCTCATTGAATCATTGACTCAAAACCCAGAAGAATTCTGTACAGCTTCCATATGCTCTACAATCTCTGTTCTCATAGTAAAAAAATGCCAAACCATGCATATGCAAAAACACCTGTCCTGCTCAGGCTAATGGTATTTACTATATAAATATAAGAGGCCAAGTAAGAGCATCACTGGAGCACATTTGAAAATCAGAAATCATATCCAAGATTAGTGTTTCAAAACCATTTTTACTACGTAATATAGCTTTATTCCTTTTTTCACTTAATGTGTTTATTGAAAGTTTTAAAATAAGCATGCAGAGAAAGACACAAGATGTATCCCCTCCATCATCCGAACAGTTTACACGCATGAGTACTTTACAACAAAGAGGTTTTCAAAAAAGAAGAAGAAATACCTCCACCCCGGACCCCTTCCGGATTCCCACTCTCACGCTGTGACTTAGTTATCCACACAGACACTAGTGTCCAGCATGAAATTCCCGAGCATCATCTAAATGGGAAAGAGGTCTTACGTGATTGGAGAGTGGGCTCCAAAATTGATATGTTAAGAATTTCTGATCTTGTGATGTTGAACTAAAACTTGGAAAGGGTGTTATAACATTTAAGTCCAGCCAGAATGAAGGGGAGGGATAGTCTGAGCTGGGAAATCGTTAAAAGAATGTTCACAAGGGCCGCTACTTTAAAATGAGTGGGATCCTCTACCACCCCATGTATTTTTGGGTGTGATCTGAATGATGGTCTCCAAGAATGGAGGTATATCCTTATTTCTATAACTGGACGTATGCATATAACTGGACGTATAATAGCATATCCTATTTGAAAAGACCTATATACAGTATATCACATTATTTGTTTTTTTATTTTCTTTATTTTTCTCTGAAAAGTGTACAGTGTACCCCCTGATTTCTAATATTTTAGTTTAGACTTCTTCCCTTAGCTATTGTTTGATTAGTGGATTTCATTCCCTCCCTGTGACTAACAGTAATATAGGCTTTACTCCATTCTTTTAAAACTAAACCCCAACAATGGTGCTCACCAAGTATAATGATTGAAATATCTTTTAGACCATGTGAAACATGTTCTGTTCATGTTGTTGTTTTTAATGCTCATATCTCCCCCCATATTAGTGTTTTATTTGTATTGTTTCAAATAATTGTTCCCCCCTAAATAATCTAATTTTAATCAGTGAACACATTTCTGGCACATGTTCATGCACATGAGTCATGAGAAAACATTTTTGAAAAATAAAATAGTAATTTATGTCTTGTAAACATTTCTGCTGTTAATTACCAAGATATGTTATTCACAGCACAATGTCTGCTGTTTGAAATATGTGTACAGAAACAGGTGTTCTTTCAGACACCATTCATAACACTAGAAAAAGAAAAAAAGAAAATGCATCAAGGAATAACATAAAAATATATTATTAATCATGGGTAACAAATTAAACAGATGAGAAATAGTTTTTTTGTTAATTGAGAAATGTGTGCTAGAAAAACCTTGTTTCCACATGTCTGGGTTTCATCTGATATACTGTATATGTAACAAACATTGTGACCATGAAGTGTTCTATGCTATGTAATGTCATTTGGCATAAACTGGTGGTTTCTATCCATGCTTGAAAGTTACCACTATGGCAGGCAAAAAGTAAGCTTTTCATTGTAACTTCAGTGAACATAGCCTTTAGTATTATGCCCAGCTCATGGTTTGCTTACTGGCATCCTGGTGATCTTTAATATAGGAAGGGGTAGCTTTAACCTAGTGCTGTTGCCCCTTTGCCCTGCCTTAAAGATGACCAGAATGGCAGTAAACAAACCCATGAGCTGGGCAAAATATGAAAGGCCCTTTTGGCTCCCTCAACTGCCACCTCAACTTCTCCCTAATTTGTCATCCACTCTGTCTTGTGGAACCTTTACTTTTAGAGAGTTCCTGGTCATCACATCCTGGTGTCCAGCAGTAAGTGACACGCCAACTGCATGCCAACTGCATAAAAAGCGTTAGTGGAGAGGCCTGTGGAGAGGTACAGTTGGGGTAACCATGAAGCCTAGCCTGGAAACCCTTTTATTAATAAAGAGGGCCCTGACTGGCATCTTGGTTTGGAACTGAATCAAGTACACCCATGGAGTTGACAAATTATTCCTTGCAGCACAATGGAAAAATACAGATTATATATTTTAATTTAATTTTTCATAACATAAAACAAGAACTGGTTCAGACAATTGGAGCATTACCACTCAAAATGTGATAAAATGCCTTTTACATTTGTTCACTGTTTTCATGTTTCTATGTTTCCTGTTGATTGAGGGCTGTGATTCTTCATAACTAAAATGTAATATTAAATACTGCCAAGTGATGCAGAAGCAGAAAATTATGAATAATGTATAAACGGAACATGACCTAGATTCCTAGAGTTATCCATAGTACCTATTAACCAGCCTAAAAATGTATACATTTCCAAACTAATGCCATTAGCACTAGACAATAACTACCAAGTTTGTATGTCTGCTGGAAAGGTGTTATTCTAATTACTTTTACAATAATGTTTCATTCAAGGTTCACTATTATTATTACACTGCTAAAAGAGTTTGGTTTGCAACACTGAGTTGATCATATACTTTTTTGTACCAAGTAGTTTTCTGCTGAATACCTTGGATGATTATATACGTCTTGAACAAGGTTAAAATTAAGGGGATCTCACCATTGTCTATTGAAATTATATACTGTATTTGCTTGAATATAAGACTTACCGTATTTTCCGGCGTATAAGACGTCTTTTTAACCCATGAAAATCTTCTCAAAAGTCGGGGGTCGTCTTATACGCTGGGTACTTACCTAGCCGGAGAATCACGATTCCCCACGAAACCATGTATCTCTAGGGGAGGGGCTTGCGGAGAAGCCGCCTCCCCTGGGCTGGTCTTCAGGGCCGCGCCGAGGTACGTGCAAGATTGTGATCTCCCCAACTAGCCCTGATCAGCGGGCGCCAGATGAGCAGGGCTGGTTGGGGAGATCACGACCTCCCTCTAACTAGCCCAACATTAGGGAGCACAAGGTCTGGCACTTTAGACCTCGGCTTCCGTGCTCCCTCATCACTACGCGCCGGCTATTGATGCCAAGCGTGGGGATGACATCATGTGTTGTGGATGGGCTTGTGGTGCATCACCAACAATGGTTCACAAGCAACTCCATCCAAGAAGATGCCATGGAACATGATGGCGGTCGGAGAAGGCACAGAAGGGCAGGGGTGGCATCATTATTAATATACAACTGGATGGAAGATAGAAGATGAGAAAGGTAAGAGTTGGGGAGAAAGGGGTGTAAGTGTAGCGTATGTGTATATATGTGTGTGTGTGAGGTCAGTGTATGTGTATGGTCAGGTGTGTGTAAGAGCAGTGTGTTTGTAAGCTGGTGTATATATATACAGTGTATGTGTATATGTGTGTTTGTAAGCTGGTGTGTACGTGTATATGTGTGTAAAGGAAGGGTTGTGTGAGGGCAGTGTATGTCTATACATGTGTGTGGACAGGCATATGTTAGGGAGAGCTGACCCACCCAATCCAAGCAGGCTTTGTATACAACTACCAGCCAATCACCGGTAAGGTACATCACTTGCCCTGATTGGCTGGTTGTTGTACGCTGGGTAGAGGGGTAGTCTTATACGGCGAGTATAGCCCAAACTCTATATTTTAACTGGAAAAGTTGTGGGTCGTCTTATACGCCCAGTTGTCTTATACGCCGGAAAATACGGTATAACGTTTTTTTTCTGAGCAAGTCTGAATAGAAGCCTTAGATCCAGATCCCCTGCAGCGCTGCAAGGGGATCTGGATCCTCCTCCCTGGCAGCAGTGCTTTTATGACTGAGCGCCGGCGTCAAGGGACCTTCTGAGGCTCCATCATAGAAGTGCCGGCAGCAGCGGTGATTGACTGCGCACATTGCACAAACGTCCACCGCCTGGCCCCCCTAGGCACCAGGGAGTCTGGAGCACTGGGGGCAAGTCTGGAGATACAATGATAAGTCTGAGGGGGCAAAGTGGAATATCTGGGGGGCAGATGTGCATAACTGGGGGCAGGTTGGCAAGTCTGGGAGGCAGAGTGGCAAATAAAAGGAAATAAAAACATACTTTTTATTAAAAATGAAAAACAGTTTATATGTGAATTAATATTTACTAGTAAAACTTTTTTCCTATAAGGTAGTTTTTTATTCAGGCTTTTTCTTTTTTTCGTAAATTAATATTCAAATTTTGAGGGGTCAACTTCAAATATGGTACTATACTTTAGGAACAATATATCATTTTAATACTTAATGTACTGCAGAAGTTCTTAGAATGACACAAAATGCATTGGGATGATTTCAAAAGCTTTGTGCTTCTGTCATAGGTTTGATGCGGACAGACCTGGAGGGAATAATGTTACAAATAGAAAGTAGTTGGCTTGGGCAGGTAAGAACACTGAAGCCACGCAAATTAATTTCTATATCTATGGTGTGTTAAGGACATTTCAACAAATGTGTAAGTGTGTGCTAGTGTATTTGCTAGTTATGAGGGGGACAGGTAGGAGCCACTTAGCTTTATCCACCCACTGGGAGAATTGCCCAAAAATGTTTTATTCAACCACTATGGCAGTCACTATGCACCATGCAGCATAAAAATGTTTTTATGTCAGACAAGAAATCTCTGAAAATGTAGAAATAGTTTAGTGAGGCAAATATTGACATATCCTAAGACAATTTATCAAGCCCTAAATCACTTCAGTTTCTCTGTTTTGGACTCAAAAGGTGACAATACGAATGTCGTCAATGATGAACCTTTTCTTCCAAAAGCAAATGCATTTGGATGAGTCTGAGTAAACGGACATTTAAATAAAAACATGTGCAATTTCATAATTTTTCCACTCAGCCAAACTGAATTTAAGCAAGAGATCGTTGTAGGAAATAACCTTGAAATAGTGGCATTGAAACACTGTTTTGAAAAGTACCGTATTTTTCGCTCCATAAGACGCAGTTTTTTTCCTCCCAAAGTAGGATGAAAAATCAGCCGCGTCTTATGGAGCAAAGATGCAGCGCTTCAACTCCTGTGTTGGAAGCGTTTGTCTCAGGTGCCGGCGCTTTACGCTGG